>ML808853.1:41616-130076 GCA_009831015.1 Picea engelmannii
TTTTGCTTAACTAATGGTTATGTTATGATTATTATTAATGTTATGAACTAAAGGGAGTCACAAGGGGTCCCACCTACTAATTATTATTTATTTATGACCCTTATTTTAATTATTACTCTTCCCCTAACAAAATTTTGTTGAGTCTTTTAATTAACTTAACTAATGAATTGGTTCAACTTTTTCAATCAATTCTAATTTGTTAAAAGCAAAAGGAAAGGGAGGAACAAGAGGAGGATAGAAGAAAAAGCATGCTAAGGTTTGATCTTTGAGTTTATGTTGAGATAGTTCAGTTTTCATTCATTCATATATTCATCACAAGGCTAATTCTCTTTTATGATAGGAGGTTCTTATTGTATATAGCAATATTCAGGGTTGAATGAAATCCTTCGGACACTTGTTTTTTAGAGGTGTTGATCTATCTTTTATAGTCCGTGTAGACTTGTCTATTTGTGAATTAGTTTTCATGATTGATAAAGGCTATTGTGCATAGTCGAGTGGGCAACAATCTGTGGCAAGCTAATCCAGATTTTAGAGTTCAGTTTTGGTTTTCTCTCAGAGGTCCTTTTGTATGTTCCATCGGGGATGTCTAAGTTTGACTTTGGTTCAAGATTTTTGTATGAGATTTTGTAAAGAAAATGACTCTTTGGTGAATTGGAATGAAATAAAGGATCGATTTATGTCTCATATGTCTTGATTATCATGTTGGTGTCTTTACTTTTGTTCTTACATTTATTTCAGCAACTGTTATATTCAGAAAATTACATAAAAAGTGAATTTCCAACAAGCTTTTTGTTGATAAAAGACTAGCCTAAGCACTCGTAATTAATACTTGTGAGTTAGGATGTTATTTTTGTTGGCTATAAACATAGGGTGATATTCCTGTCTACTTTTCTTTAGCCAAGTAAAGTCTGAAAATGCTTGAGTAAGATCATTTCATATCTTTTCCTCAACACCTAGCATGTGCCAACACCTTGCCACTTGTCCCGGAGGTCATGGGTTCGACCCCCGCGGACTCCAACCCAAAACTTTTATAACATGGATGGGTGCCACGTGGAAGCCCATGTATGGGCCATGTGGCACCATAATATTCATCCATGACCATGAAATGTGTCGAACCCGGTTAGGTCCATTTCATGTGCCAATCACCTTCCATGTCAGTATGGTCACCTGGCACATGTCAGTACAATCACCTACCATGTCACCAGTACGACCTTTCCACGTCAGTAGTATGGCCCTGCCACGTCAATAGTATGGCCCTACAATGTTAGTAGTACGACCCTGACACATCAGCATTGTACTTAATGTACAGCCAGCAAAAGTTTGCTTGTTTGGCAAAGTGGACAGAACACGATATCTCTCGCATACAACGTCCGTTTGAACCTATTCAAGTTGTGTTGGGATCGTGAGGATGAGGCCTACACACAAATATTTTTTGAAGTTTTCGAGCACTTTTATTTTTGAGCATATTTTGATCCCATGGATCACTCCTCCCCATTGGGAATATTTTGGACCCCCAAAAGACTATTTTCAGTCAATCTGAAGATGAGGGTACAATTCCCTCATCTTTCCAACCTTAATCCATTTGGCTTTGCTTGGATTTGTGCCTTTAAGACCAACTCAAAGGTATTCCACATTCCCTCGTTTTGATGTTCTCATTCTCCTGTCAAGGATTGTATCTTCATGCAATTTAGAAAGATATTCTGGCGAGAAATCATCTATGGAAGGAATATGAACATGCTCTCCTGGATCATCAATGAAAGGAGGCTCATACAATCTCAAATTCTCAACATTGACAATTGCATACATTTGCATATAAGGAAGCAAATCCAAATGGAAGGCATTGTTACCAATCTTTTCAAGATTCTTGAAAGGTCCATATCTAATTGGTTTCAGTTTTTTACCTTCTCCTTTAAGCCTCTCTTTGCTAATGTAAATGCAAACTTCATCTCCAACTTGGAAATTATGATCAACACAATGCTTGTCATGTTTTGTCTTGTACTTGGCTTGGCTCTTTTCCAACTATTCTTGTACCATTTGATGCACCAACTGAATTTGTTCAATGAACTTCTTTGCTTTATCAATGTCATATTGACCATCAATAGCAACATCTTTCCCAAAGATAAAATCTAAAGGAGATTTTGGAAAACAACCAAAACATGCCTCAAATGGAGATGTTTGAGTCGAAGAGTGCTTAGCCCAGTTGTAAGCATGTTGAATGTAGTGTAGATGCTCATCCCAAAGCTTAGGATGTTTGCTACAATAACCATAAAGAAGATGTACTACTGTTCTATTCACCACTTCTGTTTGGCCATCGGTTTATGGATGAAAAGTTGTGCTCTTATTTCAACTTGGTGTCCATGAGTGCCCATAAGCTTGACCAAAAGTTCCCAATAAATCGATAATCTTGATCATAAATAATGGATTTGGGCAACCCAAAATGTACCCAAACATGTTGAAAGAACATTTGTGTCATTTTTTCAGCTGTAACCTGCTTCTTACAAGGCATCAAAATACACATTTTTCTTAAATGGTCAACCACAACATAAAGATAATCATGATTCTTTTTAGACATAGGTAGACCTCCTACAAAGTCCATGGAAATGCTTTCCCAAGGACGAGAAGGAACCGAAAGTGGAGTATACAAACCCAACTTCCAATTGCTAGGCTTACTTGTAGCACATAAAGAACATCCTCTTACATATCTTGAAACACTTTCATTCATTTTAGGCCAATAGAAATACCTTTGAAAATTAGCCATTGTCTTGCCTACACGAAAGTGGCCAACAATAAGAGAAGAATGAGCTTCCCTTATGATGTTGACTCTTTCACCTTGTGGAATACATAACTTGCCAAGATGATACAAAAGATTATCATGCACATGGTAATCCAATTCCTCAACTTGGTTAGCATGACACAAAGTTGCATAAACCTCTTTAAAATCAACGTCTAAAACATATTGTTCAACATAGCTTTCATGCATGGTAGAATTATGCTTAAGAATAACTGAAGCACTAACAATAGGCCTAGAAAGCATATCAACAACTTTGTTTTAAATGCCTTTCTTATACCTTATAACCAAGTGGAATTGTTGTAGAAAACCCATTCATATGAAGTGCCTTGCTTATTGTAGCTTTGTTTGTGATTGCAAGTATTTCAATGGTTGATGATCTATGTGAATGATAGTTTATTTTCCCAACAAATAACATTTCCATTTTTTCACACTTTGTACCAATGCATACAACTCCTTATCATAAGTAGGATAGTTGATCCAAATTTTATGAGCATAACTAAATGAATACAGATTATTATCAAAATATGCTTAACACAGAATAACATATATACAGTAAAATTGGTTTCTATTCAATAAGGAAATAAGTTGAAACTGTAAAATGCAGTGGAAAGCAAGCTTTCTAGAATGGTGGTGGCTTATCTCTGAGAAGAGATGTGACAGCTACGCTCATTCGCAAGAAGATGGTTACAATGAGGCTTTGAAGGACTTTTTACAATAAATAGGAATTTCAAAAACCCTAGACATCCAAAAACCTAATCCTAGGAGATGAAGCGCCAAAAGTCATGTGGGCCCCCTTTGGGTAAGTTAGTACATCAACTTCCCGGGGTCGTAACTTTTGCATACGATCTCTGTTTTAGGCGCATGATAGCCCGTTGGAAAGGTCTATTCGAGGAATACACATGTTTCCATCAGAGTCTGACTCTATCTATCATCTAATTGTGGCGATCCCTAAAAACGTTGTTTAGGGCCTCAAAACGGCCTCGGAAGTAAGGGACCCAAAAACTAGGAAAAAACTGTCAAATTGGAAAGCTGCCAAAATGAGCCAGTTGGAATAGGTGGGAGGCCACTGACATCCATCTGGATCAATCCTCCCCCCTTAGGAAGCATTGTTCTCCATTGCGTTGAGTGACCCCATCAGATGAGGAAATTTCTGCTGAATTTGGCCACGGGTGAGCCACTTGCCTTGGTGCAAGAGCTGCAATGCTTTGACAACTCGATAAAGTTGGATCCTTTGTTGGTGAGTGCCCTTGACTTGTTTTTCCACAATATGATCATTGGATTCCTGTTGTATGCAGTTGGGGTTGAGCTCTATTGGCGTAAGTTATTCTGCTACCTCTGAGGTGTCCAATATTGGTGGGAAATAAGGTTGAAGGAGATCCACGTTGAACACTGGGTGAAGGCCAAGGAAAGGAGGAATGTTGAGCTCAAAATCATCATCACCCACAACCTTGGTGATGGTGTATGACCCATAAAAGAGTGGGCGAAGCTTTCGATGGGGTCATGTAAGGCGTTCTTTCTGCAAGTGCAACCAAACTTTGTTGCCCACCTGAAACTTATGTGGCACTCGATGTTGATCATGGCATTGTTTGTACTTGTCATTAGACTTATGTAGGATTTATTGAACCTGTTGGCGGATGTGTTGGATCCTCTCAATGAACTGGGTGGCTTTGTCAGCTTCAATTGTTCTAATGCTATGTAAATTCCCAGAGGTTGTCGGGGGTAGAAGAAATTTACTAGAGGCAACTTTATCCAACCACTTTGAAACTAGGATCTAGCCCTACCAGTTTTAGAGAGGGATCTCTTTGTAATATTTAACTTTGTTTTAGTTTTCAGATACTAGGCTAGTTAGATTAAATGAGATTGGGTTGTTTGTTTTTGTAAGTTGGCTGAAAAAGGGTTTATGCCTCCATTGGGATATGGGGTCTGTTTTACAAAGATAGAGATCATATAACAGATATAAAGATTCTTTTCACAGGACAGGATAATGCAACTATTGGATTCTTTAGAAATAAAGTGATGGATAGCAGAAAAGGCGAGATTGTCAATTAAAATAAAGAAGCAATTAAGAATTTCTTTATTGTAACATCATAAGATAAACATTTAGATCTTTAAAAGCTCAGAAATAGAGTACACAAAGGTAAATTATGCAACTTTAACTCCCTTTAAATGATCAGATCAGAAAATAAGATGATAACTAAGAAAGATAAACATTCAACGAAGAAAGAGAAAAACTTCACCAACAGTTAACACGCAGGAATCCTGTGAAACGTCTCTTTGTATTACTAGAAGATCTCTTGATAAAAATTACAATGCTTACAGCTTGCTAGGGTGTAAAGATCAACCCTCGGTACTTCAAAGTTTGAAGTATTTATAATCAAAATTACAAACGACCCTGTCATTAAAGATTAGGACGTGGCAGATTCTGAATCTAACTAACTAGCTAACAAGATACAAAAATTTAGGAACTATCGATGATGTGTCGAATTCTTCATGCTGATTCTGGGGAAGGCCATTGGTGAGTCACCCACATGACTTTAACTGATCCGTGTGCTGACTCAACTTGCACACCTCATATCCTACTCGATCAAATTGCACAACTCTTCCCATCTTAGCTGACTGGGAATGGTGACTTTGAGTAGTCTCCTATATATTTCATCCATTTCTGTGTACTTGGAAAAAGTCAGTTTGATGATGAAAATATACTCGATCTCATGATGTATGATGAGGTCTGGCTGCAAAGTTTCTAAGAATGCCTTGCCTGTTACACTGCTCTGTATTCCCGAAAATTTGGAACTGTCTTTGGCCACCGTGGCCATCTTTTGTTTGTAATCGGGAAGAGTCATCAACTTGTCATTTAGGACCAGTAGACCAGGAAGACCTTTCTTCTACAAAGCCTCGATCTTGCTGAAGAACCTTTGAACTCCAATGTCCATGTTCATGACTTTCTCCTCCAACTGCAACATCAGTCCTCTTTTGGTCAGTACTCTCTTGACTTCGAGGATGGTTTCTGTCCTGTCTTCAATCTTCAGGTCTTCTAGTTCTTCTCTGTTCTTCGAGTTTAGGAATCTAATGATTTCATTGGCTTCAATGGGCATTTCTCCCAACTCTCCTTTTATTTTGTTAATAGCCTGCCTGCTCCTTAGCACCAGTTCATTTTACTCAAACATGATTTGCACCATAGGCCAAATTTCATTTATGGATTTGGAGATATCCATCCAAATATTCTCCTTTGCTTTGGCAAGAGTCTTGCCTGCCACTGTTTGTTTTTGTAGCTTCTGCAATTCCTGCTTGAGCTTCTCTGATGTTTGCTTCTCCATGGTGTAGCTTGTCTGGTAAGAAGACTTTATCTCTTGAAGGCTCTCAACCTCCTTTTCCAGTCTATTGATTTCCGTCCCTTGTAAGTTCATCTCTTCCATGGATTTTTCTAGCTCCACCATTTTTTCCAGAGCTGTCAGTGGGGTGGAAGATGGAATTTATGCTGTGGTGGTCGTTGATACAGTTGCGGTGCTAACTCCTGTGAGGGGAAGTGCACTCAGTGGAATTACTTCCATAGGTGTTTCATGTTCCTTCTCCTTTACCAATCTCTCCAACTTTGCTTCCATCTCTCTTAACTGTGCATTCTGCTCCATGATCAATTTGAGCATTTCATCCTTTTCACCTTCTGTCTCAGCTATCTCCTTTGCCTGTGCATCTTCTGTAGGTGACAGTTTCAGTTGTTTCCTCAGAGATGCTATGTCCACATTCTTTTTCTTGAGCATCTCCTCAACTGATTTCACATTAGAGGGATCATACCCAATCTTGAGAACCAATTCTTCTAAGAAATTTATTATGTTGTCCTTTGCAAAAGATGATATCTTCTCCAATTTTAACTGAGTCTGAATGTTGTTCAGAGAAACCTGTAACTTAGCAGCAGAAGTAGAAGCATTTTCCAATCTAGAGAAGACCATTTCTCCCGTTTTCCTATTTAGATCCATCTGATCGACTGGGTGTACATCTCTGGTGTTGAACTCAAACATTGCCCTTTTGTAATCAGTTATTGCTTTTGGATCGGGCACTTGTGCTTGCAACAAGGCCATGTGCATTCTGCCTTTCTCTGTATCAAAAGATGATAATAGTCTGTGCTGTGTCGTGGAAGTTTGCTTCCAAAATTGAGCATAGGTGTTGCTGGTCAACATTTGATTCTTCTTCTTGATCATATCATATTTCTCAAAAATACTCAATTTTGCACCTCCTTTATTCGGCTGGTCGACTAGTGAAGTGTCAGTCTGCTTCTTGGATGAAGAGGTAGACATGATCTGTTGGTTGCTTGATATAAGAGGTGAATGATCACCTTTCATAACTGTAGTGGACTGGGTTTCCTTTTCATTAGTTGTGTCAATTGTACGACTGGATTTTGGCCTTTTGGTGTGTACCTGGAAATCCTCAGCCGAGACTTCTGTGACTAAAGGGGAAGTGTCCTTCGTGGGTCTTTTCTCCTTTGGTACCTGTGGTGTGGTTGTTTGTGAGATGATAACTGAAGGAGACCGTTGTTCTACCTCTTCTAGAGTGTTCACCTCCAATTCCGTTTGATTTACAAACTTCTCTATCTCGGGCTTGGGTGTATGAACATACGGGATATTTTTATTCTTCACTCTCATCTTCGAAATGATCCCACACGGATCGTAGTGCCATAGGAAACTTGTTTCAAACTTCATTTCCCTCAGAAGTTTATCTGCCTCTTCCCCGACAGCTCGACTATTGCAAATAAAAGATCATATCTGCCCCTTAATCCTCAACTGTTGTTTCTTCTTCAGAGACACAAAGTGTATATCATCTGAATTTATCATTTGTCATATATGTTCCAGGGAAAATACCCTCACAGGAAAATACTTGGGTAACTTGTATGGAGCTAATTCGCACTCGTATACTCTGATTTTTGTGTGATTTTGATACATGTACCAATCTCCCGTCTTTGTGAGGTCTGAGAGGTGTAAGATTCTCTGGATCTCTTTATTTATCCTTGGTTCTGGTCTCCCACTGAGCATGCTGACCAGTGGATGGTAAAACTACTCGATGAACTGTTTGAAGTTGAACTCTGTGGAGTTCCTTCTGAGCAACAAAGTCCAAGATGTTACCGCTTGAGGTTTGTTTTCCTTGCCCATTTTCTGCATTGGGAAGGAGAACCTTTCTACTTGAAAGAAGGTGAACATGTAAGCCAGTATTGAGGAATACCGGAACATGCCCTTTGTGGCGAATTTAGAAAGTTGATCATGGATGTTCTCTGCCAGGAAAGTGTTGTAGTCAAACTGGATGGTGGCCCTTTCCTCAGCAGAGAAAATGGAGAGGAACCCCAATATAGGTTCATCTACCCATTCATCTGAATAATAGCTAAGTAGACAACAAAGGGATGAAATCACTTGGTTTCCCTTTTCTGAGAACAGGGAGGAATGATACGGGGGATTTTTCTTGGGGAGCTGAGCATCTCGTGGGAGGAAAAGATCAAAGATTTGGGATCTTTGAGGAAAAGACAGACTCTGGTACAACTCTGTTAGGATTTCAAGGTTGAAAGGGGAGGTGGATTCGGCTCTAGATATCTGCATCATCTGATCAATGGCCTTTGGTGTGATAAAGAAAAGTGTTTCTCCAGACAAAGAAACTACGACTCTCTGGTCGGGGAGGTAATGAGCTTGACATTTGAGGGCGAATTCGGGGAAACGATGGACTTGGTGAAAAAGATATAGAGGAAGATTGGACTTCCAAAGCCCAATATTATCACTTTGACCTAGGAAGGTGTCTTTAAACCATGACTGCAAGTCTGAAAAATCAAATTCACACCTGGTCTCTGAGATCAGCTAATCCTTGTCGGCTAATGGTATTCGGTCGAGGTCGACAGGGGGTGGGAGGAACATATTTTCCTCGACCTCTACTTTTTTAGACTTTGGCGCCATCACTTCCAACGGTACCTGCAATTGAAACAAAAATGTTAGCGGGTAATAGCTATGGCTGGGTCGATGACTGGATCAGTGAGGGGAAAAGAGTTGTCTGGTGTGCAGAGAGAGTGAAAAGTGTGCAAATGGAGGAACATGGGTTAGTTTTGAGTGAACGGGTATCCGTTGGGTGTGGGGGACATGTCAGCAAGCTAACGGATATGTTAGCCAGTAGTAAATGGCCAACATATAGTCTAAAGTGTGAGATGGAAGGTGAAGGACGGATTATAGGTGCGATAGGGTGATGTGGGGGTTGCTAATAGGAGAACGAAAAGCGTGAGGTGACTTGTGATGGATGACCAGGTGGGATGAACTGACAGAGTTATGAGACGAGACCTGTAGGGGAAAGGTAGTGGGGGGTGACGTCATGAAATGACGAAGGTATGTCAGAAGGGTGGTAAGTGGTAAGTGGTTTTGGAGTGGAGGGTTTCTAATGCAATCGATTCATGCCACGTTAGGGTGGGGTCCGCCAGGAAAAAACCACTTCATTCCAGACCGCCCCCCCCACCGTTAAAGGCAGAACGTTCGGGGGGGTCTGAAAACTCTTGTCAGTCGTTCATCCGTGCACCAGATGTTGGACCATAGATCTATGCGCTCTTGTTAACCATCATTCTGGACCCCCCCCCTTTCCCCACCGTTAAAGGTAGAATGGTCCGGGGGGTCCGAAAACTCATCTCAGCCGTAGACCTGGGTGCCAATAGCTCTGTCGTAGATCTATGTGCCATTTTTAATCTCTGGGCGCGATTTAATATGTGCAATATAACTTAGGCTTCATGCTTTTTGTGAGTTTTGTGTGCTACTTCCCTTGCTTTTGTCACCATGGGGTTAGGAAAACACCTCAAACATCAGAATCATACATTTTCTTTGAAAACCATACAAACTTTATTAAAAAAAAAGCTGGCTAGTCTGTGTCCTATCCTACCTACCTACACCTTTAGCCCATATTAAACTATTGGGTTAAGAAATTACTCTATCCTGGGGCTAGTTGATCAGGATTGAACAGTTTGATCAAATTTATTCACTAACTAACCTATCTACTTGGCTAAGATTAAACAGTTTAGCCAAGCTTATTCACTAATCCTATCAACATCAATTCAAAAGGACCTGGCCATGTTTAAAAAGTATGGATCAAGTCATTGTTATTGCATGGGGCTTTGTTCATTTTTTCTTCTATGCCCTCTTTTATTCTCTTTTCATTTTTTGATGTTCTTTTTTCTTTTCTTTTCTTTTTCTTTCAAATCATTTGCAGGATGAAACATTATTTGAAATCCAAAAAACATTACAAGGATAAAAGTTTCAGTCACAAGTTGATCCTATAAATTATAGGGTTATAACAAGTTGGAGCAGAAGATGAGTCGGCTGAGGTGACCGCAAGGGGTAGTGAAACATCCATGGGACCCGATGGTTTGAATCCCAACCCCACTTGAAAGGGGTTGTGGCCAGTTGAGCTATGCAGGGCTCGGTTGTAGCTATGTTGGACATAGGTAAGACTCACATCCCATGTGCGAGGGTGCTTGGAATTATACATGCACAGGATATGCACGATCATTCGATTTATGACCTCGGTTTGGCCATCTGTTTGGGGGTGGAAGGTCGTGGATTTGGTGAGCTTGGTGTCCAGTAGTGACCAGAGGCTTAACCAGAATGTGATGAGAAATTGACTATCCTGATATGAGACAATGGTTTGTGGGATTCCAAAATGTACCCAGACTTGTTCAAATAAGAGCTTGATAGTGGCCTTTGCTGTGATGCTCTTCTTGCAGGCAACCACAATCACCATCTTAGAAAAGCGATCAACAACCACAAAAACATAGTCATTTCCCCGTTTGGTGGATGGGAGGCCCGACATGTAGTCCATTGAGATGGATTTCTAGGGCCTGTCATGAGTAGGAAGAGGGGTGTACAGGCCTTGTTTCTTAGTAGTCGGTTTTGCAATAATGCAATCAATGCAGGACTTGATATACTTGTTGACCTCCTGTCGAAGTTTGAAATGTTTCTGCAACATTTCCATCGTCTTTTCGACGACGAAGTGTCCTGCCACTCGACTGTAGTAGGCTTCCCATATTAGCTTTGCTCGCTCACTTGATGGAATGCAGATATGGCCCATATGACACAACAAGCCATCCTGAAGATGGAAATTAGCGACAACTGCGTTTGTGCCCAACATTTGGTAGGTGGTGGCGAAGTTCGGGTCTATCTCATAGAGTTGGGGCCATCCAGAGGTCTCATGGCCGCAAGAGTTTAACACCGTGGTGAGTGTCGCGACTGGCGGTCTACTGAGGAAATCAACTACGTAGTTGGTACTTCTTGTTTTATACTTGATGTTGATGTGGAATTGTTGCAAGTATGTGGACCACTTCTGGTGGCAGTCATTTTGCAATTTGCCTTGTGTTTGCATGAACTGTAGTGGCTTATGATCAATGTGGATGATTGTCTCCTTCCCAAGAATGTAATGTCTCCACTAGCAGCAGGCTTGCACAATGGAGTACATTTATTTGTCGTAAGTAGGGTACTTACGAAAAACATATGATAGTGTCTCACTATGATAGGCCATAGGGTGGTTGTGCTAAGTGAGAACGACACCTACAACATAGTTTGAAGCATCTGTCTCGATCTCAAAGGGTTGTTGCAGGTCCGGTAGTGAAATTACTGGGGCTTAGCACAAGAGCTGCTTCAAATCATCAAACTCTTGTTGTTGGGACTGACCCCACACAAATTTCTCCTTACCATCACCCCTAGTTACTTGGCTGAGGTCCCATGTAATATGGGAGAATCCCAACACAAATCTGTAGTAGAAATTGGCAAGGCCCAAGAAGATCTAAAGTTTAGTGAGTGTGGTTGGGGTTGGCCAGTCACGAATGACTTGGATCTTGGCTGGATCCACATGTACGCCATCTTGATCAATGATGTAGCCCAGGTAATGGACCCTGTCCATGCCAAAGGAGCATTTTTCCAAGTTGGTGTATAGCTTGAGTTGCCGCAAGGTGTGCATAACCTACTGAATATGCTGCAAGCGTTCTTCCCAAGTCTTGTTGTAAATGAGAATGTCATCCAGATACACCAATACAAAAGTATTGGTGAATGGTCACAGGATATCATCCATCATCGTCACGAAAGTGGTTGGAGCATTTGTCAAACCAAAGGGCATTACCAACCATTCAAAAAGACCTTCCTTTGACTTGAAGGCGGTCTTGTTGGGTATGTGTTATATTCTTTGCATGAGTAGTAGTGTTTGCGTTGCGCTGGGTGCGCAGGGGTTCGAGGGCAGTGCCCTCGAGAATTTTTTGCCTCAGGAAACGTGTCACATTTTTGCCTTGTTTTTCATGTTGCCTCGATTTTCGTGTCCATTGTTGGGCGATTTTTTGGCACATGGTTTTTTGTCGATGGTTTTCTATTTTTGGTTAAGGAATTAGGGTTGTTGACTAGTCCAGGTCATTGGGTTAGGGTTTTGGATGCCGCTAGCTCCTATATGTATATTGTATTGTATACAATGTATCACTATGAATTAATATAAAATATGTTGGTTTTCCCGGTTTAGGTTTCCAGGGGAAAAATATCTGTGTAATGTTTGTATTTTCCATTGTATCTTTTCTGTTATTTTATTGAAAATATGTTTGCAGTAAATATTGTACAAGGTTAAAATATACATTTGGTATCAGAGCTTTGTTGGCTTTAGGGGTACGCCTTTGCGGTCAAGGGTTTCGCTCGGGACTGTGATAATCCTTGTTACAGTGGGAGATCTATGGTATTGATTTTTTAGGTGAAAATAAATGGCAAGCAATTAAAAAATGGAAGCTCAAGATGGAAGATCTGTTGGTGGACAAAGATCAGTGGATCATGATAGATCCATGTACTGCACCTACAAGAACTTTAACAGATGACTGGAAAAAGTTTGAACGAAAGGCAAAGAGCACAATCCAATTATGTCTCTGAGATTCAATATTACTGAATGTGTCAGAGGAAGCTACAACCAAGGATTTATGGGATAAATTAGGGAAGTTGTATCAGTCTAAGTCCCTAGTAAATAAACTATTCCTGAGAAAGAAGTTGTATAATCTGAGGATGAGAGATGAAGATTCAGTGGAAGAGCATTTGAATGCTTTCAATGTTGTGGTAATTCAGTTAATATCTGTTGAGATTAAAATTTCAGATGAAGATAAGTGTATCGGTTTACTGTGTTCTTTACCAGACTCGTGGGATAGTCTGGTTGTGGCCATAAGTAGTAATACAACTGCCTTGAAGTTTGATGAAGTGGTCTCATCCTTGTTGTTGGAGGAGATGAGACAGAAGAATATGGAAGGACAGAGCACAGATGCATTATTTGCAAGAGGACGCTCCCATGAAAGAAATAGATCTAAGTTCTCAAGTGGAAGATCTAAGGCTAAGGGTAGATCTAAATCTCCTGGAAAGTTTGTAAAGCTATGTTGGAGATGTGGAAAATAAGGGCACTACAAGAATCAATGTAGATCCAAAGTTGAGAAAAAGAAGGGAGTTGAAGAATCTCCTTCTATAGAAGAAAATAACTCCAAGGAAGAAGGAGGGGATGTGTACTTGGCTTCTTCAAGCACACATGCAGATCATGGGGCATGGTTGGTTGAATCGGGTGCATCCTTTCATATGACTCCCCACAGGGAGTGGTTCTGTGAATATGAAAGGTATGATGGAGGTAATGTTTTCTTAGGTGATGATTCGACAACCAGAATCATAGGATGAGGAAAAGTCAAGTTGAAGCTCATAGATGGAAGGATTAGAACAATGCCTGGTGTTTTGCACATCCCAGGTTTGGGAAGAAGTTTGATTTATGTAAGCAAAATGGACGATGCAAGGGTAAAAACAATATTTGAAAAGGAAACTTGCAGGATGGTGCGAGGAGAAATGGTGTTGTTGAAAGGAGTTCGGTTTGGAACTCTGTATAAGCTGCAAGGAAGCACATTTAGTGTTGGATGTTATAGTTCCGTTGTTCCTGATATTGGAGTTGAAGAAGAAAGGACTCCTACAGTCTCTGGAGAAAAGGTTATGTTGTGGCATGAAAGACTGGGGCATATCGAAGAGAAGGGTCTTCGACTACTACACGGTAAAGGTATGGTTGAAGGTATGTCTAACTGCTCTCTGGATTTTGATTTTTGTGAACATTGTGTATATGAGAAGCATAATTAGGTAGGATTCCCTTCTGGTGCAACGAGGGCAGAAGGAATTTTACAGCTAGTTCACAGTGATGTTTTTGGACCTGTATCAGTCCCATAATTGGGAAAATCTATTTATTATGTCTCATTTATAGATGACTTCTCGAGGAATACTGAAGTATTTGACATGTTTAAAGAGTTTAAGGCTCTTGTTGAGAATCAAACAGAGAAAAAAATTAAGGTGTTGAGGATAGATAATGGCGGAGAGTTCCGCGTGAATGAATTTGAAGAATTTTGTAAGAAGTGTGGTATAGTAAGGCATAAGACTACTCCATATACACCTCAAAAAAATGGAGTTGTAGAAAGAATGAATAAGATGCTGATGGAAAAAGTAAGGTGCATGCTCAATGGTGCCAGGTTAGGGCAAGAATTATGGGCAGAGGCAGTGGGTATTGCATGTTACCTGGTCAACAGATCACCCTCATCAATGCTGGATGAAAAGACTCCACAAGAGGTATGGACTCGTAAGAAACCTTCTCTCACACATCTCAAGGTATTTGGTTGTGATGCATATGTTCATGTTCCAAAGGAAAACATGAGTAAACTAGATCAGAAGGCTGAAAAGTGTATCTTTATTGGATATAAAGATGGTCTCAAAGGTTATAAGCTTTGGAAACCAAAAACTAAGAAGGTAGTGTATAGCCAGATGTGGTATTTTGATAAATTAAGGATGTTCTTAAACAAGAAGTCCTACCAAGTAAGGAAGAACCAGAGAAAATAGAGTTTGATTTAAAGGATGACGATTCAGACTCTACAAAAGAACAAGAATCAGAAGAAGAAGATCCTCATACTCCAGTATTGAGGAGATCGGTTTGAGAAAAAAGGCTACCGGAAATGTATACTCCATCTGATTTCTATTCAAAATTTACTCTGTCTATTACTGATGATGATCCTAGAATTGTCAAGGAGGCAGTGGATTCAGAGGATGGAAATCTTTGGAAAAGGGTCATGGACGAAGAAATGGCAGCTTTGGAGAAGAATGAGGTTTGGGATCTAGTGGAGTTACCGACTGGAAGAAAGCCCATTGGCAACAAATGGGTATTTAAAAAGAAGCTGAATACAAAAGGAAAAGTGGAGAAACAAAAGGCTCAGTTAGTAGCAAAGGGTTATTCCCAAGTTGAGGGAATTGATTTTGGTGAGATTGTTTCTCCTGTTGCCAAGTTAACCTCTATAAGTTTTCTGTTATCTGTTGCTACTGGTGCTTCAAATTTAATTTTGGGCATGGAAATTAAAAGAGATCAGAAAAAGAGGAAACCCTGGATAAATCAGAGAAAATATGTCGAGACAATATTGCAGAGGTTTAATATGCAAGAATGTAAACCGGTCAAGGTTCCTATTCCTGTTGGTGTAAAGTTATATGTGGATCAGTGTCTCAAGACACAGGAAGAGGAGGAGGACATGTCTCATGTTCCATATGCGAGTGCAATTGGAAGTTTGATGTATACAATGGTTTGTACTAGATCGTACATTACACATGCAGTGGGAGTTTTGAGTAGGTATATGTCAAAACCAGGGAAGGAGTATTGGACAACAGTAAAAAGGGTTTTCAGGTATTTACGTGGCACTGCTAGCTATGGATTGTGCTACCAAGGAAGACCAGGATTGGACAGAGTGGTGGATATACATGGCTTTGTGGATGAAAACTGGGCTGGACATATGGATCGTAAGATATCTACAAGTGGGTATGCGTTTAAACTGTTTGGAGGAGAAATAAGTTGGATGAGAAAAAGACACGCTGTAGTGGCACTTTCCACAACAAAAGCTGAATACATGGCAGTCACTCATGCAAGTAAGGAAGAAGTATGGTTACAAAGATCGTGTTAAGGTATTGGGTTGGTATAACAAGTTGTAAGGTTAGATTATGACAGTCATAGTGCAATTTTTCTGGCGAAGAACTCTACTTATCATTCAAATACAAAACATATTGACATTCAATATCACTTTGTGAGAGACATGGTTGAAGAAAAGAATGTATTGTTGATGAAGGTGGACACTTTGAAGAATGTTGCAGATTCATTAACAAAATCTGTGAGCATTGAGAAATTCTCTTGGTGTAGAGGATCCATGGCATTGTTGCTCTGGATTGTTGACTATGTAACCCTGTGACCCCCTGTATGCAAAGAAAACAACAAGTGGGAGAATGTTGGGTATGTGTTATATTCTTTGTAGGAGTAGTAGTGTTTGTGTTGCGCTAGGTGTGCAAGGGTTTGGGGGCAATGCCCTCGAGTTTTTTCCCTCGGGAAACGTGTCACATTTTGCCTCATTTTTCGTGTTGCCTTGATTTTCATGTCCATTGTTGGCTGGTTTTTCGGCACATGGTTTTTTGCCGATGGTTTTCTATTTCCAGTTAAGGAATTAGGGTTGTTGACTAATCCAGGTCATTGGGTTAGGGTTATGGATGCCGCTGGCTCCTATATATATATATATATTGTATTGTAAACAATGTATCACTATGAATGAATATAAAATATGTTGGTTTTCCCGGTTTGGGTTTCCAGGGGAAAAATCTCTATGTAATGTTTGTATTTTCCATTGTGTCTTTTATGTTCTTTTATTGAAAATCTGTTTGTAGTAAATATTGTACAAGGTTAAAATCTACAGGTCTTCCATACATCTATCTGTTCTATCGGGACCTGGTGGTAGCCAGAATTTAGATCAATCTTACTGAAGTATTTGGCCCCTGTGAGCTGATCAAGGAGGTTGTTGATTCGGGGAATCGGGTACCGATTTTTGACTATGATTTTATTTAGGGCTCAATAATCAATGCAGAGTTGCCAGGTTCCATCTTTCTTCTGTACTAGCACGATTGGGCTCCCGCAAGGTGATGAGTTGGGAAGGATGTGCCCCTTGTGGAGTAGTACTTGGATCTGTCGCTTGATCTGCTCGTTCTCTAACAAAGAGCGATGGTAGACTGGCCCATTGGGAAATGGTGTGTCGAGGGTCAGATTGATGGCGTGATTGAACCGACAGTACAGAGGTATCTCGGTAGGTGAGGAGAAGATATCTGATTATTATTCCACAACCTTATCCACTTGCTTGTGTTGTGTGGAGAGGTCGACTGCGGAGACCCTTGATGTGGCTGCAATCTTTCGTTCATTCTGAGAGCGAATCAAGAAGAAGACAAAGTTCCTTGTCTGAGGGATGACCTTCCTGCATTGCTTGGCAGAGATCAAAGAAATAACACTAGGTAGGACTACCTCGGGAATCCTGTACAATTTCTTCTTCAAAGTAATAATAACACTGCGAGGCCTAGATTCATATACAACATGGCGTTTCCATAAATATGGTTGTCCCAAAAGAACATTACAAAATTAGAGAGGGGAAAGATCACACAACACCTCATCTTTAAAGGGCTTGATTCCCTCTGACAGGTGACATTGTTGGCTGACGCGGATGTCACTTCCTTCACGGAGCCATCCGATGGTGTAGGGTTGCGGGTGTGGGGTTGTCGACAGGGCAAGTCACTTGAAAACCTCTATTGAGATGAGGTTCTTCTGGCTACCGCTATCAACGATGAAGTTCAATAGGGTACCCTTCCGACATTTGTGAATGAAAAAGTCGCTCGCCTTCCTCTTGCTCGTCCGGTTCACCGGGCTGGAGCTTGGTGGTAGCAACGGTAGCACTGGGTTCTGCGTCAATGATCTGTCTCCCCCTTTCTGGTTCTGACTAAGAGTCAGAACCTGCATATCATTAAGAGGCTTTCACCTCAGCCACCAATGATTGCTTTGAGCGACAATCAGTAGTGCTATTCTAGGGGCTCTTATGGAAGTCACACCACTTCCCAATATCTTTCTTTGTCTTTCCAGTGTCTTTATTTGCTTGCGGCTTGGAATGATTGTCCTGAGGCAGTATGTCTTTGCTCTGTCCTTTGTTCAACGGGTTGGGGCCGCCCTTTCTTGTATTTTTTTGTGAGGGGTTCATAGGCCCAAATTGCCACGTCTTTTTTTGAGCTTCTGCTCGATTTTGACGACATATCGGTAGGTCGCGCCCAAGGATGAGATGTACAGAAACTCAATTTTGGCCTGGATGTATCTATGCAAACCATCGCGATACTTGAGCACTAGATGTCACTTAAAATATTTGATACTCATATTGGTGCGCAAGGTATGGAAGATATTTGTGAACTCGGGCACTGCTTGGTCTCTTTCTTGCCGCAATGTGGTCCATTTTGTGTACAGGTCGTCATAACTTCCAACAGGGTAGTATTGTTCCTTAATAACATCCATGAAGGACTCCCATGTGACCGCGACTGTAAATAATGAGGGTTCCTCTGTTTCCTTTTTCTCACAAAATTTTTCCCACCAATATTTGACATGGGGAACGACTTTGAGGAGTGCAAAAGTAATCGTTTCTCTATTTGAGAAGTTATGGATAGAGAAATACCGTTCTAGCAGATTCAACCATTTGTCTACATCATATGTGTCTATCTGACCTTCAAATATAAGAATATCAAAGTTTATTTGTACCTTGAAAGGGGAAACACTTCCATTTGAGGAAGATGTGTCACATGTTGGTATCCACCGAAGGATTTGCGCAAAACTATCCATCATCTCGTTCCTCTGTTGCATGAAGGCTTCCTCGAGCAACATTTTGAAGGGATCTCCTATCCTATAGTCTTTATTTTCTCCCAACATGAGAGGTTTCTTGGGCGTGCGAGAGCTTTTGTCCTCAAGGGAAACAAGCTCGAGACCCAATTCTTTGTACCTTGACCTCATTGGGGACATGCATTAAGAATGACAAGGAGCAGACTGCTCTGATACCACTGATCCGTATTTTGTGAGCATAATGAAAAGAATATAGATTATTATCAAAATATGCTTAACACAAAATAACAGATATACAGTAAAATTGGTTTCTATTCAATAAGGAAATAAGCCGAAACTGTAAAATGCAGCGGAAAACAAGCTTGCTAGAATGGTGGCGGCTTATCTCTGAGAAGAGATGTGATGGCTGCGCTCATTCACAAGAAGATGATTACAATGAGGCTCTGAAGGAATTTTTACAATAAACAAGAATGTAAAAACCCCTATACATCCAAAAACCTAACCCTAGGAGATGAAGATCCAAAAATCACGAGGGCCCCGTTTGGGTAAGTTAGTACATCAACTTCCCGGAGTCGTAATTTTTGCATACGATCTCTGTTTTAGGCACACGATATCCCGTTGAAAAGGTCTATCCGAGGACTACAGATGTTTCTATCAAAATTTAACCCCCCTTTATTTTGATTATGGCGAGCCCTAAAAACGTTGTTTAGGGCCTCAAAACAACCCCGAAAATCAAGGACCCAAAAACTAGGAAAAAACTGTCAAACTGGAAAACTGCCAAAATGAGCTAGTTGGAACAGGTGAGAGGCCACCGAAATCCATCTAGATCAATAGTTAATCACAACACTTGAAAGTTTCAGAATGAAAACAAATGGGCTTACCATGTTGTAACAAGACTGCTCCCATTGCATAATTGCTTGCATCTATTTGGATCTCAAATGGTTGTCTCAAATTAGGAAGTGCAAGAACTTGAGTTGAACTAATCTTCTCCTTCAATGCATCAAAATATTTTTGTTGCTTTCCTCCCCATTGGAAAATTTGTTTGATGCTTGTCACTGCATGTAATGGAGCTGCAATTGAAGAGAAGTTAGCAATAAACTTCCTCCAATATTGGGCTGCTCCCAAAAAGATTCTTACCTTTGTCACATTGTTGGGCTTGGGCCAATCCAAAATGACTTTGACCTTGGAAGGATCAATTTTCAGTTATCCTCCTCCAACAATATGTCCGAAGCAAACAAGTGAGGTTTTTCCAAACTCACATTTAGACATCTTCAAAAACAAATTTTCTTTCTTTAAGACATCCAAAACTTGTTTTACATGCATAACATGCTCTTCACAAGATTTGCTAAATATCAAAATTTCATCCAAGTATAAAATCACACAATCATCAAGAAAAGGCCTTAAAACATCATTCATGACTCTCATGAATGTAGCAGGAGCATTACAAAGTCCAAATGGCATTACCATCCACTCAAACAAAACTTGTTTTGTTTTGAAAGCTATCTTCCAAGTGTCTCCTTCAACAATCCTAATATGATGATATCCAATTCTCAAATCTAACTTAGTAAAATACTTATCATTTTTCAATTGATCAAGCAAATCATCAATTCTAGGAAGAGGATAACGATTCTTTACCGTAATCTTGTTTAAGGCCCTGAAATATACACACATGTGCCATGTACCATCTTTCTTTGGAACTAAAACAATTGGTGACCCACATGGCGATGTGCTTGGCATGATGACCCCTTTGTCAAGCAACTCTTGGATTTGTTTTTTAATTTCAACATTCTCCATGACTAACATCCTATACATACCAATGTTTGGAAGAGGACAATCTTGTTTCAATTGTATCTCATGTTGGATACCTCTTTTTGGAGGCAATCCTTTTGGTTCCTGAAACATCTCATTATATTGGTTAACAACCTTATATAAATCATATTTCAACTTTGCATCACAACCTTGGAAAGATTCTTTTTCAACATTGTCTTTGGGTTTGATCATCAAGAGGACAAAATTCTTACTACCATTGACTAATCTCTTCATTTGTCCAGCATTTACAAGTGACAAATTCAACTTCTTTGTATGTGCTATAACAATGTACTCAACTCCATTTTTAAACAAATGATACTTGTTCTCATGACGATGAAAGATGACTCTCCTATCATATAAATATGGGCTTCCCAACACAATACCACAAATATCCAATGGAATAACATTAAGCTCTACCTCATCTATAAAGTTTGCAGTGATGGAAAATCTAAGTTTACACCTTCTTGCCACATGCAATTTGGCATTGTCACATATCCATCCTAGAGGGTATGGTTTAGGATGTGGAGTAGTTTCCAAATTTAATTTCTTGACAATGTCTTCAGATATGAGGTTTGCTTGAGATCCAGTATCAAAGAGAGTATCTATCTTGGTATGCTTTGAAATAACCCTTATGTCGAAAATATCTATTCTTTCTTTTTCATGTTGAGTTTCATTGAGGCTACTACTACTTGAAGAACTAGTACTTGCAATAGAATTCTTACCTTGAAAACCCATGGTTGTAATCTTTGTTTCATTACTTGAATCAGAACCTAAATCATGTTGTGTAGTTGCAGTAGTCTTTGGTTTCCCCTTATGGCTGAAATTTTTGGGTTTCATTTCATGATGAAGTTTCCAACAATGGTCTTCATCATGGCCATCCTTTGAATAGTGTTTACATGAGAGTTTCTCTCCCTCTTTCTTGACTGAAGCATTCTTTCTTCCATTTCATTTGAATTTCCTCTTTCCCTTGTCTCCTTTAACAAAAGGCTTCTTGATTTCCTCTCGAGGTTCATTCCTTCCTCTTTCTTCCAAATGAGTTTCCTGTACACAAATTTCATCTAGATTTGTAGGGTTAAAAATAAGTATTGTGTGCCTCGAGTAACTATGCAATCCTCCAATATATTTGAGTAAGTTTCTTGAGAAGATAAATATATACCCAAAATCAAAGATCTTCTTCTAAATTCTTGAGTGTAGGTTTGCACACTTTTCCCTTTAGCTTGTCTAAAGTTTTTCCAATCCATAATAGATTTCTACATATATGCTAATGGATAAAATTGGTTTTTAAGTGCAACAATAAAATCATTTCAAAAGGATAAAACTTTACCATGTTTCTTCATGTCCTCTTGAGTTTTGGCTTCCCACCAAATGAGTGATGCACTTTTCAATCTAAGAGAAGCAAGCTGAATCTTAGTTTCATCATCTTTGATCCTTTCTATCCTACTATTGGAGTTGCCTTTGTTTTTTCTAGCCCGTCTCAAATTTCATGTCTCAATGCTCGAAATCAAAAGATGGTTTTCGTATTTTCCGTTTGTGGTTTCAAAATCTCTGAGGTCTTATCACACTAGCAGCGATGATTATTGTACTCTCGAGGTGAGTTATACTTTTCGGCAAATTTTTTTTCCCCCTTTTGTTCTACTTTGGGATTTCGCACATTGGATGCTATAGATCACATAGTTCACGAGTCTCGAGCAACGAAATAGCGAAATCGCTTTAAAATTTTACCCAGGTCAGTAACGGAGGTAAAGTTTTCCTAAATCACGATTAAATATCATCAGGTTTTCATGCCTCTGCGTTCACTAAATCCAAAACTCTCATTGTTGTATCCCTGATAGCCGAAACCACGAAGTCCGTATGTTAGTAACCCGTGTCAAAGTTAAAGGAAAAAAAAACTAAGCCATGGTTAAGTTCCGTCGGCAATTCGCCACTCGGCGTTTTCTCTTTAAAAAGTTACACTATCTAAACCCCGACTCGCGAAGTCACGATAAGGATATGAACATAATTAATTAAACACTTAATCTAGGTTTATCTTCCCTTTTATTTAAAACGTATTATCGCGATCTCGTGGTTTAGCAGCTTGGTATGCAGAATTCCGGGAAACTTACCTTCGAAGCTCCGAATCGCGATATGACAAATATAAATAATTACGTAATTAATTAAGTGCCTAATCATAATTGCGTTTTTATTAACAAAAATCAATCATCGCAATCTCGGGTGTTAGAGGTTCAAAGTGTTAAAGCAAAATCCCCGATACAATGAGTACCGAAAGATTAATTAACTTCGGTAAAACCGGATTAATTAAGCCAAATCATTATCTCCCGATGCTTGCACAGTTCACGAAGCAGTCTAAATTCTTCCTTATGCCAAATGACATTTCGAATCGCCAAAATTTATGGCATTAATTAGAAAATAAGGTGAATCGACGAATAAAGATCGGGTTTTTAATGCTAAATTTATTTCTAAACACACTTTGATAGATCTATTCTAAAAAGTACCGAGTTTTTGAATATATAAAGTTGTATTCGTTATAACAAGTTCATTTCTATATTACGTAGAGCACATTTCCTCAGCGAGCTATCTTCTGCATGTATACATATTTTTATCGCAGAAGAGCTAAAGCAGGATCTCCAGTCATGGCCCCGCGAAAAGCATCCAAAGCTAGTGTTGAGGTTTCGCGACAAGGTTCGGACAATGTCGCTGATACTTCACCTCGAAGTGTCGACTATGTCTCAAACTGGTCGTTCGTTTCCGATGTTCTACAGGCCGAATTAGTGGATTATTCCGATGATTCCAGCGACAATGAAAAAGATGACATAACCACCAAGTATAAGATCGTCATTCAATCTGGAATGCATAAAGTAGTGGCCAGGCCACGACTACTTCCCTATTATGATATGGTTCGATGGGCATTAGACCATGTGGACTTACCAAACAGAACCGTCATGAATGAGCAAAAGGTCACCATCGGGACTTTCAGGTGTGAACATCTACAAGCCATGTACAAGCTACCCACAACATCCGACCTTACATATGATGTCGAATTCTTGGATGAGTTCAAACAGAAGGAATGTGTGCAGTATGACAAAATCATGTCTAGCTTAATAAGAGATTGGGTTTCACACCCTACGAAGTTCAGGGCAGACAATCATTGTATATATTCAATAGCTTCCTTAGAACCATAGTACAAGTATGTAGCTATGATGACATGCAGATTATACGGGAGAGAGGACACCTCACATTTCTTTCTTCAATGGGTGCCTCTAATATTTCGAGTCGCCGAAGGCTGTTCCTTCGACTGGGCAAAAATGTTGACCGATAGATTGACCAGTCGGGTTACAGAGTATTGGGCGTAGAAAGAGAGCGGAAAAATTGCTTCTTTTTTTATGTCTGCATACATTATGGACGTCGTGTGCTTTCTAACACCATTTCCATTAATGAGCTCGAGTTGGACTCCAGCGGAGGACGAGCCTATCCATGTCTATCATGCGAAATTATGGGAAAACAAAGCAGCAGATTTTGTGTATGAAATATTCAACTGGGTGATGGTGCCTATGCATGTCACTATTTTCGGTCACCCGCCACCCAGGATCTCGGACAATATAGTGACGAATTTGAGCAGCATAGCTGACTGGTATGTAGAAGCCGAATTCTCATATATTAGAGTTTTCGGGGCTTATGTTCCCCCGCATGCATTGCCATTATTCATTCTCGACAAGCTGGCTTGTCGTGAGGTTGCTAGACAAACAGTAATTGGTGGCATCAACAAAGAGCTTAAGGGATACTCGAAGAAGGTATGGCCACCTTTTCTTGTTCATTTAAATTCATATTCTTTATTAGATTTCAGGCATGCTAAAGCTGAGGCAGTAACCCTGGAAGACCTAAAGTTGGTCCTTATTGAATACAGGAAGCACGATCCGCAAAGGGTCATGAGTAATCATTTGGCTAGTTGCGGGCTCAAGAGATTTGAGCACAAAAATTCGCCCTCGGATGACATTTTCCGAGGCACAAGATCTTATGCCGAGATTTTAGCTCGGATCCAAACATTGGCACTTGAAGAGAGGGCCGATGTTCTGAAATTCCAAGATCATAGACACAGTTGTCTTCCCGCAGTATTGCGGGGTGAGAGTCCGAGTATAGCGGAGGTGAAACAAAAAGATGTCGAAGGCTCCAAGGATGCGAATCCCGGTCAAGAAAAACACCAGGATGAGGGAGAGAAAACTAAGAGTCCGAAAGCAGAGATAAAGACTCCCGACCTGCCGAAGAAGCAGAGTCCGGTTACTACTCAAGGACCATCAGCGAAGCAAATCAGAGATCCTATCACATTGGTTACTCCCTTGCAATCAACTCAGGGAAATATTGATGCAAGGTGGATCTTCAATGAAGAGTTGAGGCCTATAAGGGTGGAAGAGCTCCCTCCAAATGAGCTCTTCTTCGATAAGAAAAGAAAGGCAGTGGTAAAGAGAGAGTTCTACCAGGAAGGGGAATCGACAGTCAAGAAATACAAAATTATGACTGATGGGAAGGACAAGAAGAATGAACAGTTCACAACAACAATAGCTGGGACATTAGGTGCATATGCCACAACAAACCAATTTTCAGTCGGGGTTTTGAAAAACCAACTTAAATGAAAAAACCGCCTCATCAAGACCCTAGAAGCCAGACTAGCCACAACAACGGAGACTTCCAAATACCAGGCGAGTGTAGGTATAGAGCAATCAAGGTTGGCCGATAAAAGTGAGATAGAGATGCTCAAGACTAAGCTCGAACAAGAACAACTGGTGGTTCAGGATGGTCAGATGCAAGCGAGCCAGCAAAAATATTTGATCGAACAACTACAGGCTAGGGTGGAAATCGCCGAAAGCAAAGTGATAAATATCGGGATGTTTCAATCCCAGGCGATGGAGATTCGGAGCAGAGTCTTTGCGGCCCAACAAAATTTACTCGTCAAAGTAGAGGTGATTCAGGACAACTGTTTGCTGGTTAATCAAGTTTTGGAGAATTTTTCTGCTAGGGAAAGAGAAGCTGGAGCAGCACGGGTCACCTTTCAAGAGGCTGTGATAGCTACAAACAACAGAGATTCAGGAAGTACTCCCAGGTTTACCATTTCGGAGTAGACCAGAGGAAACATTCTATTGAAAGAATGGGAACACAACATCTCGGAAGGTAAGCTGCAAGCCAAGAGGGCAATGAATTCCTTAGAAGAGGCCTTTAGTTCTATAGTTGGTAATCTGCTAGGCATTGATAGCGGAGGTAATGCCGAGGCATTGATTCAAATGAATATGGAAAAAATCTCGCTTGATTTAAAGGAAAAAGAGGAAAGAGATTCAACCGAGATCTCACAAGTGACTATGGCAGACATAATCCAAATAAATAAATGTATGATTAAACCAAGTGCGCAATTATGCGCTATCGACATCATAGACAGACAGATGGAAGACTGACTGCCATAATTAGCCCGAGATTGTTACTCTTTTGAAGCCAATTGTCAAGCAGAACCGTCAAGGCTGATATCTCGGCTGGTTGAAAGATGTGTCACCTGTACCGAGCACGTGCGAGGACAAGCTTCTGGAACCAAATGAAGACAGAGAAGAAGAAATGGAGCGATTGCTCTCCTCCCTATCATAACTTAAAATTTTGCAACGATTGAGATTCCATCTTATTGTAAAACTGTATAAATATACCATAGAAAGAAGGAAAAAGGGCTGGACCTTTTTGTGTCGATTGTAACAAAGTTTTTACATTTTGAGAGTTAATACAAAGCAAATCTGAAGATTCTCAATTCCGTCACGACTGTGTTATGAGTTTGTTTTCTTGTATCTCATTTTTCGTTTCATTTCATATTCACATCTGATGAATGCTTCGCTATAATGTAGTACAACCTCTACTATAGTGAATGAATTTTGGTTTTCTATTATTGTTTACTGTTTTTCCTCTGTACCAGCTATCAGCAGATATAAGACCAGTCAATACTTTCAGAATTCTATATACATTTTATGCTTCGTCGGGTGATTTCTTTACATTTTCCTCTTCTGTTTATACGTGAGATTATCCCTTGATAGGAGCCTTACTCTATAGACAGCTAAATGTTTTTTCCCACCTCATACATTTTATTAAAATATAACCCAGTTACGGGAAAGAGCCTTTTATTTGCACCCTGTTTTATTCCTAAAACCGTAAACTCTCTTTCATACGACCGAATTGAGACAACACTTAATTTCCCTCTGAAGTTTTCTTATTTTATTGTTCCTCCATGATTGTCCCTGTACCAACTTAGCCCAATATCGAACCCAGATTATCAAATCAAACGCACATTGCCTTAAACCTTTTCGATACCATTCTTAAAATAGCCACTACCCGGGTTGAACTCGAACATTCATGGGCAACGATTGAACATGATATAAACATTCAGGAGCAGTTGGAAACTAGACAATGCCAACACCGAAATCTTCCCTAGTTTCCCTTGCCGAAGGTAGATGTTTCTCTCTTCTCTACCCTTTACCCACTTTCTGATGCCTAGACACTGTACTTCTAAGCCTTAAGTATAGACTCTGGAACAACATCTTTCTGGCGCCGTTGCCGGGGACCGAAGTTACGAAATCTTTTTCAATGGGAAAACGACATTTGTTTTTTGTTGAAAGTGTTACCCTTTGATAGTGAACAAAGAGTACACACCTTTTTAAGGCTTTTCAATCTTTCACTTGACGACTCCACAAATAATAAACTGGCATCCGGTCGAAGGAATACCAGACAAAACCCGGATGGTAAGCAGATCACACCCGTTACCGATCCCGAGAAGATTCTAAAGGTGAGAGGCTCTCTTAAGCCAACCGCTGCAGTCTACAAGCTTAAACCCCCACAACTGAAGACTAAAATTTCTTCTAAACCCTCAACTTCATGCAGTCCTCTCTTTGACACTAAATATTTAATGTCAAACTGCTCCGAAGTTAGGAGTGAAATTCATTCGACAATCCCCTTAGTACACAAAGGAAATGGCCCTCTTGAAAGTTCGTCGGCAGTTGACATACCATCGTTCCTTCAGTTAAATTTCCCGACCTCACCTAATTTTTAAGAGTGTGTTACACATTCGGTTTCCACACCCGTCGGTTCTCCTGATTTCATCTCTTGAAAATCTAAGGAACTAAGTCCTTGCGTTCCTTATCTTTCATCGCCGGATTTTCCTCTTCACGAAGAAAATAAAGATTCACTTTTAATTTTCCGAAACCCCCTTTACGACTTTCCACTAATAACGATGGCAGCCGCTGGAGGAAGAGGTGGAGGGTTTATAGGAGGAGGTGGAGGGTTTTTCGGAGGAGGAGGGGGAGGAGCTCCTGTAGGAGGAGCTGGAGGCCAAGGGCCTGCCCCCCCTCCCAGAGTGTTTGCGAAAGTTGCAACAAGATACGCTTCCTTGGTATTGCCCGTTCCTTTGCACGACCTTCCCAAAAATTGTATAAAAAATTTGCCAAAATTCATTGGGGAAGGAGATCTGACCGCAACCGAACATATTAATTTATTTGATCAATTCGCAGACATCCTAGGTATTGAACATGAGGACGTGTATTCGAGACTTCTTGTCCAAACCTTCGAAGGCAGGTCCGAACTTGGTTTCAGAGTCTACCTGCAGCATCTATCTTGTCTTATGACGCCTTGGAAGATGCTTTCCTCAGACAATGGGGCGAGATAAAAGACCACCTATATTATTTAACTAAATTCAGGTCTTTAAGAAAAAAGAATTCATAAACAGTTATGGAATTCATTCAAAGATTCAACAAACTGTATAACAAAATCCCAACCGAGGTTAAACCGTACCAACCCGCGGCCAAAGTAACCTTCGCAGGGGCTTTCAAACTGGATTTTGCACTCCTTTTGTGATAGAGAAGAGGAGCCACTCTAAACTGAATGGAGGACGACGCTGTAGAAATTGAGTCGAATTTGATGGCTTATGGTAAGCTTAAAGCTAAAGTAGAAACAGGAAACCGAGAAACTAAATGCTTTAGAGAACAAGCAGGTCCGTCGGGGTCTAATAGATCCACAGATGATAGGGTAGACAATATGGCCAGAGTAATTAAAGAACTGTCTAATAAAATATCCAGAATGGAGCTCGAACAGGCCAAAGCTGATTCTTTCCCCCAAAAAGATTTCAAGAGGAACCCCAACCCCCCGAACCAGCAACGACACATAAAAAATGAAGATCACAAAATACAAGCTCCCTTAAAGAGCGAAAATTTTATAGGAGTGAACGATCTCCAAGATTTCGGAGATTCGAATAATGATGTCACGAACTTCGGTGATGACTGCACACAACCGTATCTCACTAGAGAAGATTATGAGAAATCTCTAAACACTCAACAACCGTCGGTTAAGGGTGAATAAAGTGATCATACTGACCTTTGTGGCTCTCAGCAAGAAACTGAAATGATAATGGCTGAAATCCAACCTAAGTACAACTTAAGATCTAAGAGTAAGCCCATCTCAACTACTCAACCCAAGAAAATCCTCCAAAGAGGTCAAACTTATGAGCCTACTCCGGAAGAAACCTTATTACCCAACAACAAAACAAAAGTATTAAGCACACAAGAGTCCGAAGTGGGAAAATTTGAAACCCAAGCGCAAGGAACCAAAACGACTAATAAAATTACGCCTTCAACCAAGACCATGAGCAATAAAGCGGTCTAGACGAATAAGTCGGAAAGGAAGGATTCAGAAGTCTCAACTAAAGAAACAAACAAGGTGAGTGGAGCTTTCAGTTTTGAAAACAAGATAAATAAAATTAAGATACCAATCCCTCTGGTAGAATTAGCAAAAAACCCCGTTTATTGGAAGCAGATTACCAAAGTGATGGGTGTCTCAGAGCTAGAAAGCTAGTCTGACATTTTAAACCTGGAAGATGACAAACCTAAAATCACTTTTGGTCGACATTTTGAAGGGGCCAAAGACACTATTGCTCCCTTTTATATCACTTTAAATGTATATGATCAATTTCTACATAATTGCATGTTAGACTCCAGAGCCTCCCATAACGTTATGCCTAAGATTATCATGGACAAATTGGGTCTTCAGATCACCAGACCTTATGGAGATCTTTACTCTTTTGATTCGAGAAGGGTTAAGTGTATGGAAATGATAAAGGACTTAGTAGTTACCCTGGCACAAGTCCCGGTTAAGAGTATCTTGATGGATGTGGTTATTGCTGATATTCCCCCTAAGTATGGCTTACTGTTGTCTAGGTCATGGGGAGCCAAGCTGGGGGGTTCTCTTCAATTGGATATGACGTTCGCCACAATTCCTGTGTTTGGTGGGCAATTTACTCGGCTATACAGAGAAACGAGATTAGCATATACAGTGAGCGACCCTCAAAACCCGAACAATTTCCCTATTTACATTGCAGACCAAGATTTAGGAAATTGTATCTTGTCTTTTGATGATGGTTTAGATGGTTGCCCGGAGGAAAACGATATAGAGCAGGAAGAGTCAAGTTACATGACAGAGGATCTGTGTAGCACCGGTGTCTGGAAAATGTATTTTGACGGTGCCTCATCTTGTGAAGGGGCTGGTGCAGGAGTGCTTTCCCGAAGGAAAGTTCATTGTTCCTTTTTCTTACAGACTGCAGTGGGATATATATTATACTAACAACGTTTGTGAATACGAAGCATTGGTCTTAGGATTAGAGGCTGCCAAGAAGTTAAAAATAAATAAATTAGAGGTATACAGAGATGCAGAGTTAATAGTCAAACAGATAAATCGACAGTACCAGGCAAAGCATCCCAGATTAAGATCATACAGGAATTGTGCCTGGGATCTGATGGAAATTTTTTTCTCGTCCGTAAATGTCCACTTCATCCCATGTGCAGAGAACTTACTTGCTAATGCATTAGCTAAAGCAGCTTCAACCTTCTCTCCTCCCATGACTTTTAAACTGAAGTATCACATAGAGATCGGACACAGACCATCTATACCAGACAATATCCAGCACTGGCAAGTTTTTGAGGATGACGAACAAATTAAGAAGTTTCTTGAAGCAGTAGGCGAATTTTCCAAAACTCATGTAGACCAAGAAAATCAAAACGACCCGATATGTATCATGCAAGAAGGGGAGGATCCTAAAGCTTTTCGAGACAAAATCTCAGATCATCGCATGCTGGTCCTTAAAAACAACTAGATTCCTAAAGGATTGATTCCTCTGGAAAGACTTTTTGATCAAAACAACACACCTGTGAAATCCGCCTTACAACCCCAACCAGAAGAAGTGGGGGACTGTGATATAGGAACCAAAGAAGAATCCAGGATGGTAAAAATATCCAAGTTCCTCCCTCCTGAAATAAAAAGTAAGTATAAAGACCTACTCAGACAATATAAGGATGTTTTCGCCTGGTCTTATGATGAGTTAAAGACATACGACACTTCCGTAATTGATCACAAGATACCTCTAAAGCCTGGGGTCAAACCATTTAGGCAAAATCTTAGACAGATCAACCCCATTTTGTTACCTATGATCGAAAACGAAGTTAAGAAACTTTTAGACGCGAAAATAATAGTACCTCTGAGATATTCAGACTGGGTAGCAAACCTGGTCCCGGTCAGGAAAAAGAATGGGGAAATCAGACTGTGTGTGGATTTCAGAAATCTGAATAAGTCATCTCTTAAGGACAACTATCCGTTGCCAAAAATGGACCATGTGCTAGAAAAGGTAGTTGGAGCCAACCGAATGTCTATGATTAACGAGTTCTCTGGTTATATTCAAATCGCCATGAATGAACAAGATAGAGAAAAAACCGCTTTCACCACACCATGGGGTACGTTCATGTATGATAAAATGCCTTTTGGTTTGATGAATGCAGGGGCCACGTTCTAGCACGCTATGGACATCGCTTTCATCGATGAAAGGGATAATTTCGTAGTCATTTATCTTGACGATTTGACGGTTTTCTCTAAAACCGACGAAGAACACTTGATACATCTTAAACAAACTTTCGAAAAATGCCGCAGGTTTGGTCTATATTTAAATCCAAAGAAATCACATTTCGCCATGCGGGAAGGTAAGCTTTTGGGTCATATCGTATCTAAAGATGGAATCAGGATTGATCCTAAGAGGATTGAAGCGATAGCTACTATAAATATTCCCAGAAATGTAAAAGAAATTCAATCTTTCTTAGATAAAATAATTTTTTTACGAAGATTTATCCCGAATTTTGCTGAGATTGTAAAATTGATCACAAGTATGTTGAAGAAGGACAGTGAAGTAAAATGGACAACTGAGGCCAAAGCATCATTCACACATATTAATAAAGTCATAAGCGAGGCACCTGTGTTAGCGAGCCCCGACTATCTAAAAGATTTTCTTATTTTCTCATTTGTTTTCGAACACACTATCGCCGCGGTGCTTCTACAAAAGAACGAAGAAGGTTTTGAACAACCGATTGCCTTTTTCAGCAAGAGCCTTAGAGACGCAGAACTGAAGTATGATATAATAGAAAAACAAGCGTACACCATGGTAAAAGCATTAAAGGCATTCAAAACATATGTACTACACTCAAAGATAATTGCGTACGTACCTACTAGTTCTGTGAAAGATATTTTGGTACAACCAGACAACAATGGAAAAAGAGGGCGATGGCTCACCAAAATCCAAGAATTTGATCTGGAAGTCAAACCGACCAAGTTGATAAAAGGGAAAGGCCTGGCCAAACTCTTAGCCGAGTCGAATTTCAGCTAGATATCAATTACCTGCAGGAAGGCGACAAAGACACAAACCTAAATGAGCTGAATGAGGAAACAGGTCCAAACAAGATCAAAGAGATGTTCATATCATCAGGTTGGTACAAAGACATAGTGTCATATCTGCTAACTCTAAAATGCCCAAATGAGCTATCACCATCAAAAGCCAGGACTTTAAAACTTCATGCGGTTAAATATTGTATCGTCGAAAGTCAGCTATATTGGAAAGATCCACTCGGTTTCCTGTTAGTCTGTTTAGTCGAATCGGAAAATCAATGGGTTATAGACGAATTTCATGAGGGAGTCTGTGGGGGGCATCACGCTTGGAGAGCTACGGCTTACAAAATTCTGAGGGCTGGGTACTACTGGCCAAAACTTTTCTCAGACGTTAATGCCAAAATCCGAGCCTGCAACCCTTGTCAACTATTTGCAGGTAAACAGAAGCTCCTGGCACTGCCTTTAGTTCCAGTCAAAGTTAAAGCCCCATTTCAGCAATGGGGTCTAGACTTCATAGGCGAGATTAATCCCCATTCCAGTGCTCAACACAAGTGGATCTTAACCGCAACAAATTACTTTACTAAGTGGGTGGAAGCCATTCCAACAAAAAGGGCGACAGACTCGGTGGTAATCGATTTCTTAGAAGACAATATTTTGTCAAGATTTGGTTGCCCCCGAAAGATAGTTATAGACAATGCCCAAGCCTTTAAATCTATGGCTATGATCAACTTCTGTCAAAAGTATAACATCATTCTTGGCCATTCCACAGCGTATTACCCCCAGGGAAATGGATTGGCCGAGTCATCTAACAAGAGCCTGGTAAATATAATCAAGAAAGTATTGGATGAAAACAAAAGGTCTAGGCATGTGCACTTAAAATACACATTGTGGGCGAATCACATAAGCACAAAAAGGTCTATCGACATTTCGCCTTTTCAGATGGTATATGGGACAGATGTTGTGCTACCTATAAACCTAGCGCTACTAGTGATGAAGTTATGGCAAGATCAAAATGAAGAACCCAATCATGTCACCAGGAGAATAAATCAACTGATTGAGGTTCAACAACATAGAGTCGAAGTAGATGAAAAGCTGCAGAAATACCAAGATGATATGAAGGCATTATTCAACGGAAAAGCAAAGGACAAAGATTTCCTCCCATGTGATTTAGTATTAAGGTGGGATGCAAGAAAGGAGGAAGCAACAAAACATGGTAAATTTGACCACCTCTGGTATGGGCCATTCAGAGTCTCGGCTCTGGAGGGAAAAAATTCTTTCCTACTGGAAAATATAGACGGTGAAATCCTCAACGCTCCTGTCAACGGGCGTTATTTGAAGCATTATATGACGTAACAGTCGCCTAAAAATAAATAAATAAATAAATAAACAAATTTTGTATACTTATATATATATACTTTGTATACATATATATATTTTTCATTTACGCATTGCCTTTTGATTTTCTTTTTCTTTCATGAACTTTCGACACCTTTCGGATAGCCTCGATAACCTTCGTATTTGCCTCTTACAGGATTCCAACTGCACACAAAACAAGCAGGAAAAGTAAACCGAAAGTTGGTCTCATAAATAAATCAGCTTAAACAGGTGATACCCAAGAAATTTGATATTTTGCAAAGAGATTGAAACGAAAAGGTAAAGATGAGATTTCCTAAAAGACATGTTCTAAAGGACTATTAAAGAAAACCGAGGTAAACTCATTCAAATAGCAACATCGTCTGAACTGATAAATAACAGAGTTGTTTCTTTGTTTGATTATCTATAAAAAAATTTAAGACAAATTAAATGATTCATCCAAATTAAAAGCAGTCAGTCAAAGTAAAGTATCCCCGAAAAAGATCTACAAGAGTCAATTTTGGATTTTTGACCTTTGTATTTTCGGTCCATAGGTCACTACCTATCACCCTTTTCCATCTTCGGGTTTACCTTTTTAAAAAGTCAACATCTTTCCATTTCGCATAAGAAGGGATAAGAGTTTTCGTTTTGACCTCATGAGCTTCAAAGCAGATTGTGGAATGAAAGCGGGTCTTCACAACTCCTCAATCCCCTGCTAAACGAAGGGACGGTTAAAGTGATCCTAACTTTCCTAGTTTTTTCAACAATATCGGAGGATTGAAGCTTGCTCAAATAGAATGCCCTAAGAAAGTTATTCTCCTTTTTTTCCCTAAGAACGAAGGTGTTGTGAAGATCAAGGGAAGGTTGGTACCGAGTAATCAAAGTAAGTTGATAGACCCATAATGCAAAATATTACACAGATATCAGCCCTGATACAAACTGATTGCCCCCATCTTCGCGCTCTAAAAAGAAAATTATAAGACAGGTGGTGAAAGGAAATTTAGAAATGATTGCCCCCATCTAGTGCAAGAGACGATGAAAGGAAATTCATAAATGATTGCCCTCGTCTCAGCATTTAAATGCATAAATATATTCCGAAGTGGTGAAAGAAAATTTAGTAAAAGGGGCCAGATAACTTCACCGGGGTACTGAACAGGCTCACTGGCAGTGAAGCAATATCTGAGATATCTATAAGACTGCTATACATGAATATCACTCTACTCTGGTAACCAATTCTTTTTAAAAACTTGATTTACATCCCAAGTTCAGATGGGACTTCCTAATTAAAAACATATAATCTTCTTCTTTTGATGCAAGCTGATAGCCAAAAGATCTGTTGGGTCTCCTAGAACTGTTTTGATTGTCTTAAGGCAGACCTGAATTTGGTAACGGGAAAGGGGAAGTCATGAAATGGACTATGGCTAAATTTAAAAAGAGTATATGAGTTTGAAAAGCTTTTCAAGGTAAAAAATCTAGTCTCTTTCCCCCTTCGATACCCTGTCCTCAGGAACCTTTTTCTCCTGATTGAAGCTATTGGCTCCATTTACCCAATATTGGCACGTGGTCTACTGTTCTTCCCATCTTACAAGAAAACGAGATCCCTAGTTGGAGCCTATGTTGGAGCCGCCTTTGTTTTTTCTAGCCCGTCTCAAATTTCATGTCTCAATGCTCGAAATCGAAAGATGGTTTTCGTATTTTCCGTCTGTGGTTTCAAAATATCTGAGGTCTTATCACACAAGAAGCGATGATTATTATTTCAATTTTTTTTTCCCCCTTTTGTTCTACCTTTAGATTTCACACGTTGGATGCTATAGATCACATAGTTCACAAGTCTTGAGCAACGAAACAACGAAATCGCTTTAAAATTTTACCCAGGTCAGTAACGAAAGTAAAGTTTTCCTAAATCATGATTAAATATCATAGGGTTTTCGCGCCTCGGCTTTCACTAAATCCAAAACTCTCATTGTCGTATCCCCGATAGCCGAAACCATGAAGTCCGTATGTTAGTAACTTGTGTCAAAGTTAAAGGAAAAAAAAACTAAGCCATGGTTAAGTTCCATCGACAATTCGCCACTCGACGTTTTCTCTTTAAAAAGTGACACTGTCTAAACCTCGACTCGCGAAGTCACGATAAGGATATGGACATAATTAATTAAACACTTAATATAGGTTTATCTTCCCTTTTATTTAAAATGTATTATCGCGATCTCGCGGTTTCGCAGCTCGGTATGCAGAATTCCGTGAAACTTACCTTCGAAGCTCCGAGTCGCGATATGGCGAATATAAATAATTACGTAATTAATTAAGTGCCTAATCATAATTGCGTTTTTATTAACCAAAATCAATCATCGCAATCTCGGGTGTTAGAGGTTCAAAGTGTTAAATCAAAATCCCCGATACAACGAGTACCGAAAGATTAATTAACTTCGGTAAAAATGGATTAATTAAGCCAAATCATTATCTCCCGTGTTTTGATTCTTGCACAGTTCACGAAGCAGTCTAAATTCTTCCTTATGCCAACTGACATTTCGAATCACCAAAATTTATGGCATTAATTAGAAAATAAGGCCAATCGACGAATAAAGATCGGGTTTTTATTGATAAATTTATTTCTAAACACAATTTGACATATCTGTTCTAAAAAGTACCAAGTTTTTGAATATATAAAGCTGTATTCGTTATAACAAGTTCATTTCTATATTACATAGAGCATATTTCCTCAACGAGCTAACTTCTGCACGTATACATATTTTTATCGCAGAAGAGCTAAAGCAGGATCTCCAGTCATGGCCCCGCGAAAAGCATCCAAAGCTAGTGTTGAGGTTTCAGGACAAGGTTCGGACAACGTCGCTGATACTTCACGTCGAAGTGTTGACTCTGTCCCGAACTGGTCATTCGTTTCCGATGTTCTGCAGGCCGAATTAGTGGATTATTCCGATGATTCCAACAACAATGAAAAATATGACATAACCACCAGGTATAAGATCATCATTCAATCTGGAATGCATAAAGTAGCGGGCAAGCCACGATTACTCCCCTATTATGATATGGTCCGATGGGCATTAGACCATGTGGACTTACCAACCAGAACCATCATGAATGAGCAGAAGGTCACCATCGGGACTTTTAGGCTTGAACATCTGCAAGCCATGTACAAGCTGCACACAGCGTCTGACCTTACATATGATGCCGAATTCTTGGATGAGTTCAAATAGAAGGAATGTGTGCAGTATGACAAAACCATGTCTAACTTAATAAGAGATTGGGTTTCGCACCCTGCGAAGTTCAGGGTAGACAGTCATGGTATATATTCAATAGCTTCCTTAGAACCACAGTACAAGTATGTAGCTATGATGACATGCAGATTATATGGGAGAGATGACACCTCACATTTCTTTCTTCAATGGGTGTCTCTAATATTTCAAGTCGTCGAAGTCTGTTCCTTCGACTGGGCGAAAATGTCATCTGATAGCTTGACTAGTCGGGTTACAGAGTATCGGGCGCAGAAAGAGAGCGGAAAAATCGATTCATTTTTTATGTCTGCATACATTATGGACGTCGTGTGATTTATAACACCATTTATATTAATGAGATGGAGTTGGACTCCAACAGAGGACAAGCCTATCCACATCTATCATGCGAAATTATGGGAAAACAAAGCAGCAGATTTCATGTATGAAATCTTCAACTGGGTGATGGTGCCTCTGCATGTCACTATTTTCGGTCACCCACCACCTAGGATCTCAGACAGTATAGTGATGAATTTGAGCAGCATAGCTGACTGGTATGTAGAAGACGAATTCTCATATCTCAGAGTTTTCGGGGCTTCTGTTCCCCTGCATGCATTGCCATTGTTCATTCCCGACAAGCTGGCTTGTCGTGAGGTTGCTATACAAACAGTAATCAGTGGTATCAACAAGGAGCTTAAGGGATACTCAAAGAAGGTATGGCCACCTTTTCTTGTTCATTTAAATTCATATTCTTTATTATATTTCGGGCATGCTAAAGCTGAGGCAGCAGCCCTAGAAGACCTAAAGTTGGTCCTTATTGAATACAAGAAGCACAATCCGCAAAGGGTCGTGAGTAATCATTTGGCCAATTGCAGGCTCAAGAGATTTGAGCACGAAAATTCACCCTCGGATGACATTTTCCGAGGCGCAAGATCTTATGCCGAGATTTTAGCTCGGATCCAAACATTGGCACCTGAAGAGAGGGCCGATGTTCTGAAATTCCAAGAACATAGATGCAGTTGTCTTCCCGCAGTATTACGGGGTGAGAGTCCGAGTATAGCGGAGGTGAAACAAAAAGATGCCGAAGGCTCCAAGGATGTGACTCCCGGTCAAGAAAAACACTAGGACGAGGGAGAGAAAACTAAGAGTCCGAAAGCAGAGATAAAGACTCTCGACCCGCCGAAGAAGCAGAGTCCGGTTACTACTCAAGGACCATCAGCGAAGAAAATCGGAGATCCTATCACATCGGTTACTCCCTTGCAGTCAACTCAGGGAAATATTGACGCAGGGTGGATCTTCAATGAAGAGTTGAGGCCTTTAAGGGTGGAAGAGCTCACTCCAAATGAGTTCTTCTTCGATAAGAAAAGAAAGGCAGTGGTAAAGAGAGAGTTCTACCAGGAAGGGGAATCGACAGTCAAGAAATACAAAGTTATGACTGATGGGAAGGATAAGAATAATGAACAGTTCGCAACAGAAATAGCTGGGACATTAGGTGCATATGCCACAATGAACCAATTTTCAGTCGAGGTTTTGAAAAACCATCTTAAACGAAAAAACTGCCTCATCAAGACCCTAGAAGCCAGACTAGCCACAACATCAGAGACTGCCAAAGACCAGGCGAGTGTAGGTATAGAGCAAGCAAGGTTGGCCGATAAAAGTGAGATAGAGGTTCTCAAGACTAAGCTCGAAGAAGCACAACTGGTGGTTCGGGATGGTCAGATGAAAGTGAGCCAACAAAAAGATTTGATCGAACAACTGGAGGCTAGGGTGGAAATTGTCGAAAGCAAAGTGATAAATATCGGGATGTTTCAATCCCAAACGATGGAGATTCGGAGCAGAGTCTCTGCGGCCCAACGAAATTTACTCGCCAAAGTAGAGGTGATTCGGGACAACTGTTTGCTGGTTAATCAAGTTTTGGATAATTTATCTGCTAGGGAAAGAGAAGCTGGAGAAGCACAGGTCGCCTTTCAAGAGGCTGTGATAGCTACAAACAACAGGGATTTAGGAAGTACTCTCAGGTTTACCATTTCAGAGCAGACCAGAGGAAACATTCTATTGAAAGAATGGGAACACAACATCTCGGAAGGTAAGCTACAAGCCAAGAGGGTAACAAATTCCTTAGAAGAGGCCTTTAGTTCTATAGATGGTATTCTGCTTGGCATTGATAGCGAAGGTAATGCCGAGGCATTGATTCAAATGAATATGGAAAACATCTCACTTGATTTAAAGGAAAAAGAGGAAAGAGATTCAGCCGAGATCTCACAAGTGACTATGGCAGACATAGTCCAAATAGATAAATGTATGATTAAACCAAGTGCCCAATTATGCGCTATCTCATTTTTCGTTTCATTTCATATTCACATCTGATGAATGCTTCGCTATAATTTAGTACAACCTCTACTATAGTGAATGAATTTTGGTTTTCTATTATTGTTTACTGTTTTTCCTCTATACCAGCTATCAGCGGGTATAAGACCAGTCAACACTTTCAAAATTCTATATACGTTTTATGCTTCGTCGGGTGATTTCTTTACATTTTCCTCTTCTGTTTATACATGAGATTCTCCCTTGATAGGAGCCTTACTCGATATACAGCTAAATGTTTTCTCCCACCTCATACATTTTATTAAAATATAACCCAGTTACGGGAAAGAGCCTTTGATTTGCACCCCGTTTTATTCCTAAAACTATAAACTCTCTTTCATACGACCGAATTGAGACAACACTTAATTTCCCTATGAAGTTTTTTTATTTTACTGTTCCTCCATGACTGTCCCTGTACCAACTTAGCCCAATATCGAACCCGGATTATCAAATCAAACGAACATTGACTTAAACCTTTTCGACACTATTCTTAAAACAACCACTACCCGGGTTGAACTCGAGCATTCATGGGCATCGATTGAACATGATATAAACAGTCAGGAACAGTTGGAAGCTAGACAATGCCAACAACGAAATCTTCCCTAGTTTCCCTTGCCGAAGGTTGACGTTTCTCTCTTCTCTACCCTTTACCCACTTTCGGATGCCTAGACACTGTACTTCTAAGCCTTAAGTACAGACTCTGGAACAACACCTACAATACACTTCAATATGACGAATCTAGTTATCCAATTTCTCAGCATTTACCTCTCCATTGTACATAGGCAATTCAAACTTAATATCAAGCTTAAGAAAAGGAGTTTGTAGAGGAATTTTACCATGTTCTTTTGGAGAATTTGGAGGTGGTTGTGAAATGGTAGAAGAGGTGGAAGATGGAGGTGAAGGAGGTGGAGTATCACCATTCCCTCCATTTCCCTTGGGAGTTTTATCACCATTATCTTCATTTCCCTTTGGAGGGTTTGAGCTTTCACCTTGCAACCTTGCATTTCTTTCCTCAAATAAAACTTTCACCATTTCTGTCATATCATAAAAATCTTTTCTAAAAGTTTCATCCTCTGAAGTAAGAGTTTCACAACTCTCCTCAAGAGCCATACTTGGTGAATATCTCCTTGAAGCTTGAGGTGATTGTGTAGTTCTCCTTCTTGAAAGTTAAGAACTTGACTCTACAAGTTTACCTTCTCCTCTTGTGAGTTTCAACCTTGTACTCATCTGAAAACAAACACTTGCAAACAATCAAACCTTCAAAAACCTATGCTCTAATACCAACTTGATCTGAAAATGAAAAGGCTTGAGTCTCTTTAAAATTGCAAGTGAAATTTGTATGTGCTTGGGTAATAGGATCAAGTTACTAACACATAAAACTTAATGAGTTTTTACTTAATCATGAGTAACATAAACAATCATAAACAATCATCAAAGTAAACACATTAACACAACAAAATGATAAAGGATTTCACCCCTCTCTTGGGCTACATCTCTTAGTCCATCTTCCAATGGATCATTTTCATTAATGCTCAAAGTGTCAAAATTAGTGCTTTACAATGCTTAGAATGAGAAATAGATGGCTTCAATGGCTCCAAAACGTCCAAAAAACCCTAGCTGGGATCTTCCTACACCTGGTTTGGCCAAAAAATGAGTTGGAATCCCTTCTTGAAAGTTTTCCCAATTCTTTGTTGTCTCTGCTCCTCCAAAATGCACATGTGTGAACTGAACCTGGCTTCTAGGTGTTTCCCGCGCCTAAACCCAACACCCACGCACATCTCGCAAAAAGTGGCAATATGTCACATCGTTGGACAAATAAGCACCTAAAAGGGCGGAGGACGTGGTCGCATGGCCTCCATGTGGCTGTGCCCTAACGCCAAATCCGGATCTGTTGGCATTTGTTGGAACCCCGTGCGTGGCTTGCCCGTTGGATGGCTCACATGGTCGGATGGTAAGTTTCCCGCGCTAAAGGTCATGTGGAAAGGTCTTATGGTAAGGGCTGGGTCTAGGCCTCGACCCTTTCCCCGCCCAGTTGAACATTGTTGAAAACTTAAATATTTGTGCGAAGGTATAAGGTTAAGAAATATATGCCAGGTGTGCTGGTAGCCCAGCCTGCACCAACACCTTGCCACTTGTCCCAAAGGTCGTGGGTTCGAACCCCGCAGACTCCAACCCAAAAATTTTATAACACAGAGGGGTGCCACGTGGCAGACCATGTCTAGGCCACATGGCACCATAACATTGGTCCATCACCATGACACGTCTTGAACCCAGATAGGTCCACTTCATGTGCCAATCACCTGCCACGTCAACCTCTTCCACGTCACCACTTGCCATGTGTTAGTATGGTCAAATTCCATGTGTAAGTACAGTCACCTACCATGTCACTAGTACATCCTTTCCATGTCATCAGTATGACCCTGCCATGTCAACAGTACGACCCTGCCATGCCAGTACTGTATGGACTATATAGTCAACACAATTTTGATTGTTTGACAAAGTGGACAGAACACGATATCTCTCGCATACGACATTTATTTGAACCCGTTCAAGTTGTGTTGGGATATTGAAGACAAGGCCTAAGCACGAGTCCGTTTTGAAGCAATTCCGAGCACTTTGATTTTTGAGCATATTTTGATCCCATGGATCAATCAAGAGTCATTAATTTTTGAGGACTAATTTGTAGCATTGCACCATGCATCTTTTAACAAAGAATCTAAAAAAATATTGATTTAAAAAATTGGTTTGATAAATAAAAAGGTTGCTAAGAAATGGAACTCTGAGATTGATCTAAAAGGGGTAGAACCCTCAAAGGTCATGCAATTTAACGAAGAAAATGGAGAAGCACTCAAGTCCTCAATTAATGATTTTGAAATAAAGAACCAAATCTTGAAAGAATAAATAAAAGAATTAGAGAATGCTCTATTTTGGCGACATTCATGGAGACCATGCCTTTCAGTGGTCCGAGGCATTTAAATGGTATACAACACTCCCTCTTGAAGAAAAGAATTCAAACAAGGTTTAGACTTTTGGAATAACATTGACATGTTCTATGCAAGAGGTATCACATTTTAAGGAAATCATTCTGTGGTGTGTTGACAACTTTAACAACGAGAATAGGATTATTCAGTTGTAGGGGAAGACTCATGTTTCCCTAGAGCCCACATTATTTAGAAGGATGCTCAGGCTTTTCGAGCCTATTACAACATGCAAAATTTTTAAAGCAAACACCTTTCTAAAGGCCAACCATGGGGAAATGAAAATCTTGGACAATTTTATTTTAAATCCATTGGACTACTCTAAGAATTCCACCCATATAGAGGTATGTTCTTTGAAATACCCTTATAAAGGTTTTTCCTTGTTAATTGCCAAAATTATTGGGCAGTAATCTACAACTACTATCTTGAGATATGTACTATATGTCTTGCATCTCTCTATCCATGAGAGCATTATATTTGACTAGGCTCAAAGTATTTCGAGTGAAGTTTCTTTTCATCTTGTAAACTTTTAAAAAAATAAGAAATTCTTCATGAGTTCCTACTTGATTTTCAAAATAGCATACTACCATATCTTCGAAGACTTGCCTCTCACAAGGAGTGTTGATTTTGGCAAAGACCCTGTGCAATTTTGGTATCCAACATTATGGAAACATAAAGCTCCATATAATTTTTATGGAGTTCAACATGCTTTCCTATCTACTTTCATGAAGCTAGTCTATGGCCCCAACACATCAAGATTGTCTATTGGAGTTGTTGCCTTTTTGACAGGGAAGGTGGTTTTTGAAACCTTCGATGATTTCAGTTTCATAAGATTGTATGGCTTCACGGAGAAATTGTCCTTACTTCCTTTGTATGTGTTAGATAAATTATTTGTTATTGAAGTTTGTAAACAATACAAGTTCTGGGCACACTTCTTTAAAAAGAAGAGAAAGAATCAGTTCATTCCATTGCCATGGAAAATTGGGGAAATCGTTGTAAAAAATGTTTCCCATCTAGATGAATTTTCTAAGCATTTTGATAATTTCAAACTAAGAAAAGTCCGCGCAATTACAAGATTTGACCCCAATGATTTGTTTACATCACATATGTATACAGTCGACTATGGATCATCTTTTGTGAATACTACTCAATTTAAAGAAGGAAGTGGGGATAATCTAACCCCATGGAATCCATCCCCGACAAAGTTCATGATGATCTTGACACCTTGGTCAGCTCTAATGACCAACATAAACAAAAGGGTCGAACTGTGAGAAGTGGTAACCTTAATCCTGGTTCACCAAATGTGTCACAGAGGAGTTCTTCGACAAAAAACCAAACCCAGGGAAGTAGTGTTGGCCAAAAGAATTCCCATTTGGGATATTCTGGTGATGGAGGGGATGAAAACCCTCTAAAAGAAAACTTTGGGAAAAATCATATTGCCCTTGTAGCACTCAAAAGGAAAATAAATGTAACACAAAATGGAGAGAAGGAAATTCCAGCACCTAAACATGGAGATATGGAAATGGATGCGTAAGACAAAGATTTTGATTGGGCCGCACAAACATTGTTGGAAAACAAAGAAATAACACAAGAGGTTTCTTGTCAAGAGCCATTAATATTTTAGGAGTAATTTTTCACATTGCACCATACATCTTTTAACAAAGAATCTAAAAAATTATTGATTGAAAAATTTGATTTCATAAATAAAAAGGTTGCTAAGAAATGGAACTCTCAGATTGATCTAAAAGGTGTAGAACCCTCAAAGGTCATGCAATTTAATGAAGCAAATGAATAAGCACTCAAGTCCTCAATTAATGATATTGAAATAGAGAACCAAATCTTGAAAGAATAAATAAAAGAATTAGAGAATGCTCTATTATGGTGACACTATAAATACATTGGGACGTGAAGACCACACCTTTCAATGGTATGAGAAATTTAAATGGTTTACTACACACCCTCTTGAAGAAAAGAATTCAAACAAGGTCTGGAATTTTGGAATAACATTGGAAAGTTCTATGCCAGAGGTATCAAATTTTAAGGAGATCATTCTCTGGTGTGTTGAAAAATTTAACAACGAGAATATGATTATTCATTTGTAGGGGAAGACTCATGTTTCCCTAGAGCCCACAGTATTTAGAAGGATGATCAGGCTCCCTGAGCCTACTACAACATGCAAAAATTCAAAATAAAACACCTTTCTAAAGGCCAACCATGGGGGGATGAAAATCTTGGACATATTTCCTTTATAGCCATTGGACTATAAGAATTCCACCCATATAGAGGCATGTTCTTTTAAATACCCTGATAAAGAGTTCGCCTTGTTAATTGTCAAAATTATTGGGCAATAATCTACTCCTACTATCTCGAGATATGTAATGTATGTCTTGCATCTCTCTATCCATCAGAGCATTTTATTTGACAAGGCTCAAAGTATTTCGAGCGGAGTTTCTTTTCATCTTGTAAAATTTTAGAAAAATAATAAATTCTTCATGAGTTCTTACTTGATTTTCACAATAGCATACTACCATATATTCGAAGAGTTGCCTCGCAAAAGAAGTGTTGATTTTGGTAAAGACACTGTGCAATTTTGGTATCCAACATTATGGAAACACAAAATGCCATATAATTTCTATGGAGTTCAAAATGCTTTCCTATCTACTTTCATGAAGCTAGTCTATGGTCCTAACACATCGATATTGTCTCGATTTGTTGCCTTTTTGGCAGGGAAGGGTTTTTTTTAAACCTTGGATGATTTCAGTTTCATAAGATTGTATGGCTTCACGGAGAAATCGTCCTTAGTCCCTTTGTATGTGTCAAATAAATTCTTTGTTATTGAAGTTTGCAAACAATACAAGTTCTGGGCACACTTCTTTAATAAGAAGAGAAATAATCAATTCATTCCATTTCCTTGGAAAATTGGGGAAATCACTCTAAAACGTATTTCCCATCTAGATGAATTTTCTAAGCATTTTGATAATTTCAAACTAAGAGAAGTCCCTGAAATTCCAGGATTTGACCCTAATGATTTGTTTACATCCCATATGTCTGCAGTTGACTATGGATCATCTTTTGTGAAGACTACTCAATTTAAAGAACGAAGTAAGGATAATCATAACCCCATGGAAGCCATCCCTGACAAATTTCATGATGGTATTGACACCTTGGTCAACACTAATGACCAACATAAACAAAAGGGTCAAACCATGAGAAGTGGTAACCTTAATCCCGATTCACCAAATGTGTCACAGAGGAGTTCATCGACAAAAAACCAAACCCAGGGAAGTAGTCTTGGCCAAAAGAATTCCCATTTGGGAAATTCTGGTGATGGAGGGAATGGAAACCCTCCAAAACAAAACTTTGGGAATACTCATACTGCCCTTGTATCACTCAAAAGGAAAAGGAAAGTAATTAAAAATGGAGAAAAGGAAATTCTGGCATATAAACATGGAGATATGGAAGTGGATGCATAAGAAGAAGAGCTTGATTGGGCCGCACAAACATTATTGTAAAAAAAAGAAATAACACAAGAGTTGGCTTGTCACGAGCCATTAATTTTTGAGGAGTAATTTGTCACATTGCACCATGCATCTTTTAACAAATAATCTAAAAAAATATTGATTGAAAAAATTGATTTGACAAATAAAAAGGTTGCTAAGAAATGGAACTCTGAGATGGATCTAAAAGGGGTAGAACCCTCAAAGGTCATGCAATTTAACGAAGCAAACAGAGAATCACTCAAGTCCTCAATTAATGATATTGAAGTAGAGAACCAAATCTTGAAAGAATAAATAAAAGAATTAGAGAATGCTCTATTGTGGCGACACTGTAAATACATTAGGATGTGAAGACCACACCTTTCAATGGTCTAAGGCATTTAAATGGTATACAACACTCCCTCTTGAAGAAAAGAATTCAAACAAGGTCCTTTTGGAATAACATTGGTAGGTTCTATACGAGAGGTATCATATTTTAAGGAGATCATTCTATGCTGTGTTGACAAATTTAACAACGATAATAAGATTATTCAGTTGTAGGGGAAGAATCATGTTTCCCTGGAGCCCACAATATTTAGAAGGATGCTCAGGATCCCCAAGTCTACTACAACATGAAAAAATTCAAAAGAAAACACCTTTCTAAAGGCCAACCATGGGGGGATGAAAATCTTGAACAATTTTCTTTTAAAGCCATTGGACTACTCTAAGAATTCCACCCATATAGAGATATGTTCTTTGAAATACCCTTATAAAGAGTTCGCCTTCTTAATTGCCAAAATTATTGGGCAGTAATCTACAACTATTATCTTGGGATATGTATTGTATGTCTTGCATCTCTCTATCCATGAGAGCATTTTATTTGACTAGGCTCAAAGTATTTCGAGCAAAGTTTCATTTCATCTTGTAAACTTTAAGAAAAATAATAAATTCTTCATGAGTCCCTACTTGATTTTCACAATAGCATACTACCATATCTTCGAAGACTTTCCTTGCACAAGGAGTGTTGATTTTGGCAAAGATCCTGTGCAATTTTGGTATCCAACATTATGGAAACACAAAGCTCCATATAATTTTTATGGAGTTCAAAATGATTCCCTGTCTACTTTCATGAAGCTAGTCTATGGTCTTGTTTATGGGTCCTAGATCCCTTTAGTTCAACAAAAGGAACCAAACCCGCCACCTAGGCCCAATTAGACTCTGAAACGTTTAATGGTGGAATGGTTCTCCAGATATTGCGATCCGACCAATTAATCGATGGGCTTTACATTTTCTTGTGAAGTCGTCTCCTTTAGTTTGAACTTTTTCTTTTTGTATTTTCTTTTAGGTGGGGCCGATATAAGATTGTAAGATGGTATAAACCAACTTGGCAACAAAACGAGAAAATATTTTAAATACTAGAGAAGAAGCTGAGCTTGGGATAACCCACTACTCGAGCATGTAGATGACAATTCTATACCACATGTCTAGTACTAATACGTTAACCATGTGAGAATCCAATTACTGTCTGAGATACTAATTATCAGAAAGAAAACACGTATGCGATAAGATGATGGCAAGAAAAATAATTCACCTATTCTAGTCCTCCATCACATAGTAACACAACGATTCATCTTCATCATTAAAGCAAAGAACTGTAAAACATTGCATCATATAACTTAACAATAGATTTAAAATCTCTTACTCATTACAACATCCATTCATGAAACAAGATAGGAAATAGTTCTTCTCCATGTCCAATCACACATGCATTTGATGAAAACATAACTTGTCTCTGGTCCAGAAGGTATTCTCAATTAAAGCTAGCTCGTAAATAGTTCTTAACAAACCAAAAAAAGAGTTTCTTGCACCAACCATCGACCTTTAACTAATTGGTCAATGTTCTTATTTATAACATAAAATTCAACTCAAAATAAAAGCTAAGTGATGATAAGTAAAAAAAATTCGCCACATGGCGTTCTCTTCTAACCGTTTTTTTAACAGTCAACTCAAGATATCACTTGAAAGGGTGAATTTTCTCATACTCCGACCAACTGATGAACAACTCATCGTAGATTTGGGTGTATGGAAATTTGTGTTGTTCCATCGGGGTCGCGTAAACTTCTCTAATCTCCACCGCATGCGCCTGATACTTGACCAAACTAGCACTTAACTGCTGAAGAACAATCTGAGCACTGATCAGATGTTCCATAAATTGTTGCACCTGTCCCGGCGCTGTGTCAATCACCTTTACTAGTCTTTCGACCCATGAAGAATCTTGTTTGGTGTGCGATTCCACTATGTCGCGCAAGTTGACGAAGTCATCGGATGTGCCGAATCGGGGAGTTTGATATCCTTCATCACCTCGTTGATCTTCGGACCTGGTTTCTCTCGGATTCCTCGACGAAGTTACAAAGATAATTTTTCTCGATGGTCGAAGGGGTATTTCCTGCAATCGGAATTAAAATTGTTTAGAAATTGCTTATAGAACAATACTCGACAAAATATATGTAAAAACCTAAGCATGAAGAATCTAGACTGGTGCATACCTGTGAAGCTCGCTATGCCTGGTTGTTTGATACTTTCATGGTCTCTGCAACCCTTTGAATTACCTGCATCGTCTCTGTTAGCACCATCATTTTCCTTCAGTTAGGTTGGGTTACATCTGTGCGCCATAGCATGAAAGATCAGGTACGAAAAACATGAGAGTTAAAGTCATGCCAGTTGTCAGTTGGCCCTTGGGGTCGAGAAAGGATGTCAGATCCGAACATGTGCCAAAATTATGAGTAAGTTCCAAAAGAGTCGGATACTTTCATAAGGGAAGTCATTAAATGCTTCAGGTCGAGGCAAGTTGCTCAAACAAGAGTCGCATCAACAAGTGCATCAACCATCATCAACTCATTATGGAGGCTAGGGAATTAAAAAAATAAATCGAGGTGATTGTACCACACATCCTCTGCAACTCCTATTGGCTGCATCTCACACGCCCCAGATCATACCCGTTGCACGGATGTGATGCAAAAATTATTTAAACATCCCGTTGCAAGTCATTCAGTGTTCCCTGGCACGTTTCAACTCATTGCACACTCTGTTATAAATTCTAGATGTTATGTATGTGTTCTACTTACCAGCTGAGCTTATGCACTAACTCGTCTCATGAGCTCAACTAAATCAAATTATTTTCTTTGGGCCTTTGTCAAGTCACCCACGCATAAGGTAGATATGTTGTCACACAATGGGAACTCCTAAAAACTCAAGACGAGGCCTGTGAGGTAGCCGAAGTTTCAGGCCTGAGCCCCAAAATACCTCGGACTCATTCTTATTTGCAGTGGGTGTTCCTGAGGCTTCAAAGGGAGATTCCTACCTTCGCGCAAAAACGATGGTATCGCTCCGTGTGGAGGCCAAAGTGGAAGAAGTTACGCCGGAAGGACTCAGGTTGGAAGGCACGCTTCCTCAACAACAGATACAACGGAAGAGAGGAAGGCCTAGGAAGAATAAGGAAGTTGGGGAAAACCAAATCCCGGTTGAGTCGTGCGCACGATCAACCGCCAAGGAGTTCCTAAGGCGTGCTATCTGGCTTGAGCCGGTCGAAATCGCAAGTCAGGGAAGCGGAAGCAGAACGAGGAGGATAGAAGCCTCGGGTTCTATCGTTTGAGAACCTAGTCAGCAGCTAGAGCAGGCACAACTCGCCATAGTTGATTTCTACCATGAAAATAGAGAACTACAACGACAGTTGGTGGCAAATACCCTTGAGGTGTCAACACCACAAGGTCATGAAGGGAACACAACCTGGCTCAAGAGGCAACTTCGATAGGTTCAATATACAATCGTGCAGCTGCGCGAAGTGCAAAGAGTGTTGAAAGAACAAAAAATGAAAACACCTCAGGGAGCGTGAAACAACAGGGAAGAAAGTCTACGCGCAAAAGAGGCATGATCGACGAACTTTGTTTTGTATTCTCAGATGCAACACACACTTTTGATAATTTTCCCTTTTTTTGTTGAGATTTTCACGTTCTTAATGTAACCGGGTTGGCTGGGAAAAAGGTGTAGACAGTGTCTACTGTATGTAACCTGAGGTTGATGAAAATCTAATATATATAAAGTCTCGAAACTTTGACAAAAGGATTCTGGTTATAGCGGTTGAATGCATCATTTCTTCTCTTTGCGTGTGTATCTACTGGATTCTTTGTCCAATTTTCTTGTAAGTTAGCCCCGATACTATACTTAGTGTTGCTCCGAGTTGCTTTGCATTCTTTGTTTATATCCTTTTGCAAAAAACCTCCGACGACGATCGATTTCATTGTACTACGTTGACGTGGCATCACTGACTAGGGACACATGGTACTGAAGACTGGGAACTCAGCTCGCGGGTACTGGTCGGACTCGGGACTTTGTTTAAGTTGAGCTCTCTAAGCTTGACTTGGGACTACCAATGCTGAAAAAGGTATCGGGGATCAGCTTTTAGAAATAAACCTATCGCGTAGTTTACTTGTGGATTATTGTCCTTGAAAAACCCTCGATACCGAAAACATTACGGAAGTCGACGATCGATGATATCATTTCTTTCTTTGTTAGTGCTTAATCCTTTAGCCTTTTTCTGATGCCGAAGGGGTCGGTCATCGACGATATCCTTGGAGAAGCTCATCGCGAAATAAAACTCCCATCTGTCGACGTCGATGAAGATCTACGCTCAACTACCTTGGTTCTCTCAAGTGATTTCCTTTCATGCTTAATCCTTTCCGATGCCGAATTTCTTAAGCGCGTCGCGGAAAAGTCTTGACTATAGATTCTTTAATTAAATGTTAGTCTTTTTAAGTTATGGGTTTTCGCATGCTCAAGAAAACTTTGAGAGGCTTAAATGAGAAAATGATAAGAAAAGGCAACATTTTCCATACTGAAGTCCAATCAGATAGTGCGAAAAGATCAAGTGGTACCCCAAAAGTAAAATTTGACATAGAAATTTTAGGGTGTGTTGAGTTCTCAACAAATGGCGATTTATGGGCGAAAGCAGAATCTTTGTTCCTCCTTCAGGCTCGGTTGATATGAAAGCTGGTGGAGAACTTAATTGGTTTTAAATCAGATCCTCTTTTACCCTTGCATTTGAAATTCTTCGGTTGATGCTTCCGAGTCTGCCTGTGGGGTTTTCCACCTTTATTCCTCGTTCGTTTCCTCTAACCCTGAGTCATGCCCCTTTTGACAAAAATCTAGTAAAGTATTCACTGGCATGAAGCCTTTAGTTACCTTTAATCACTTGCTATGGTGTTGCTCCACTGTCAGTGAGCGTCCATAGCTCCGACGGAGTCACCCCGACATAACAGACCTTGCTCCACTACCAGTAAGCGTCCATAGCCCCGACAGAGATATCTGCATACCCTCCCCCATTGTTCACTCATTTGATGAAGTATATTTCATTTCGGTAGAATGCCCTGAGCGAGTGAGAGAGGATAATGTCTGTTTAATGTGCAAAGTGAGATGGTTAAGGTGAATCATTTGCTAGCTTTATCTTCGGGGTTCATGTAGTCCTTTTCAGCTTTCCAAATTTCCCTTAAGGTTTAACCAGACCACCTGTTAGAACTTTCTGCATTTTTCCAAAGTTGTTCATCTGTGCGGGTTAGATAGAGGACTCCTCAAAGAAACCACAGGTTCCCGACGCTTCTTGTGTTGTATGTGAGAAATGAGTTAGGGACATAGTTCGCTATGTTGCATTATTTGATTTCAAGCATTATCTTGCTAAACACAACCTTCAAAAGTGCGGAAATCAAAACAACAAAAGAAAATAAAAGATAAAAGGTAATTCACAATCAACCTAGCTGAAACAAAACTCATGAAATACGCACACAAAACATAAAATTCAATTTATATATATATATATATATATATATATATATATATATATATATTAACGGAAATATTGTTTTAGGGCTTGGCCATTTACTGGGAGGGCGTCAGATTCCCCCCTCAGATTCTGTAACCGATAAGTACCTGCCCCAATATTCTCAGCTGCCTAGAAAGGTCCAAGCCACATATTCTAAAACTTAGAATGCTTCCCTTTTGGCTTGTTTGCTCAGTCCCATTTTAGGACCAAGTCCCCTACTTCAAAATTATTCTCTTTAGCCTTATGCTTGTCAAACCATCTTTTAACGATCTGTTGGTGGGCCATGAACTTTGATTTATCCTTTTCCCTTTCTTCCTCTAGCATGAGCAGAGTGTCAATTCTTTGTTGTATGACTGATGAAGGTTGTCCTCCGGAATCTTGGGCCAGTTGAAGAGATGGAAGATAAAGCCCATTTGGAAAAATGGCTTCTTTCCCATACAATAGGAAGTATGGGGAATTTCCTATAGCTTCCTTGGGTGTGACTCTATCTGCCCATAAAGTGTTATGGAGTAGATTATGCCAATTTATTTGGTTGTTTGCAACTGTCTTCTTTAATATTCTCACTAGGTTCTTATTGGTTGATTTTGCCACCTCGTTTCCCTGTGGATAATAATTTGCAGAGTACCTAATTATGATTCCTTTCTCCAGAGCAAACTCTATCAATAGGGTGGAATAAAAATAAGTTGCATTATCAAAAACCAGGATAGAAGGGACACCAAACCTTGTGATTAGTTGTTGTTCTATGAATTGGATCACCACCTTCTCGTTTACATGAGACAGAGGGATGACCTCTGCCCATTTCATGAAATAATCAATAGCGGTAAGTATATACTCATGATGTTTTGAAGAGCTTGGTGTAATCTCTCCTATGATATCTAACCCCCATTACTCAAAAGGCCTAGAAACAATCACCGATTGGAGTGGGATTGCTGCTCTCTTCTCTCTCCCAATGCTTATTTGACAGGTTTTGTAGTTTCTAGCATAAGTGTGAGCGTCTTTAAACAAAGTGGGCCAATAATAACCGGCTCTCAGTATCTTATGAGCGGTGGTGTTTCCTGCAAAATGTCCACTGACAGGGCCATCATGGAGCTCCTTCAAAACTTTGTCTGCATCTTCACGTTCGAGACATCTTAATAGTACCCCATCATAATTAATCCAGAAGAGTACTGAATTTATGAGGTGATATTGTGCAGATTTTAACTTGAGAGCTCTCCTTTCCCTAGGGTTGAGATTTTATGAACAAGTCCCATGGTGTAGGAAATAAGTTAGCTTCCCGTACCAAGACTCTTGTCCTGGGGAGATGTATGAAACTTCGCCACATCGTAATGCTATTTCATTATCCTACCCAAAATCTTCATTTACTTGGTCCTGGGCTTCGACTGCGATTTTGCATAACCCTTTCCCTTTTACTAGTTTGGCAGGTTTTATATCTAGATAGAATTCTTGAAATATTGCCATCCAGTTTCCTCTTCTTTCCCCCATCTCCTATTGAGTGAATAGGGATCGTACCTCAGGGTGAGGCATGATTACTTTTGTGTGGTTCTTGAGGATGTAAGACCTGAAGTGTTTCCCTGATTTATAAACTGCATAACCCTGTTTATCTATGGCATGATTTAGTTCGGCTCCTTGGAGGTTAGTGCTCATGAACGACACCAGGGCCTCATTGTTGTCATCATCCTTTTGATTCAATACCACAACTAACGATTGGTCAGAGGCGAAAGTATAGAGGAAGACATCTCTATTAAAATCGAGACTTCGAACACGGGGGCTTGAGATATAGCAGTTTTGATGTTGCTGAAAGCATCCTTTCATTCATCATTCCACTTGAATTCGACATCTTTACGAATCATCTTTTGTAAGGGTTTGATATTTTCCGTGAAATCGGGAGTGAATTTCCTTACGAAATTGATTTGTCCGAAAAATGATTGGATATCTTTCTTGTTGTGAGACAACGAGAGTTGAGCTATGGCCTTAATCCTTTTCTGGTCTATGCAAATGCCTGCTTGATATATAATGTGGCCTAGCAGCTTACCTTCCTCGACGTCGAAAATAGTTTTCTTAGTATTTAAGGATATACCGTATTTTTGATCATGGGATGTGTTGCTATTCTGATCATTACATCTATGAGTTCCCCCATGACTTTGACCTGGGTTTTGTCTAGTTGTATTACATGTTTATCACTCTTGAGAGGGAATGGGTTTAGTTTTTTACAGATAGACAGTGGCATAATGTTGGAAGATGCTCCTGAATGGACCAAACAATTGTGGAGGTTCCCGTTGAAAACTTCAAACGTTAAAAGGAACAGTGGGACAAAGGGTTTTCCCTTCTTATCTTCTGAGTAGATATTCACAGTTGGTTTATTTACTACATCTGTGGAAGTTAGATTTCTTTCCTGATCATTGCTTGTTGTAGGGTTTTCTACTGATTTAAAATCTTGTAGAAGAAATTCCTTTTGCTGAGGGATTCTACATATGTCCATAACCGATATATTAGACTTCAACTTCTTCAGATCTTCAACTATGTTGTACTCCAGTTTGGGCGATTCTTAGGTATGGATGCTAATAGGGTTCTTATGGGGATCAAAAGGTGCTTTTGGGTGATTGTGAGTTGACCTTTCCCCTGACATTTGAGTGATAGTAGGATCCTTTGAGACAGGAGGACCTTTACATCTCGTTTGCACAGACGAGACCTTTGCGGGTCATTCTTGAAACTCGAATATGTTTTTGGAAGGCATGATCAGGTCAGGGTCCCATATCAACATGGCAATATCTTCTGGTGGATCAATCTCTTCCTGGTCAGCAACATTCATAACTGAACTGCTTTGTTGTTCGGTCAGGGAGACTTCATCTAGAAACCAATTGGCCATCAAATTCATGGCATGCACCCATTGAGGGAAGTCTCTCTGGGAGTGGTTTTTCTGGTGATAAGTACAGAAAGAATCAGATGCTACATTCCCTAGATCGATATTTAAGTTAGCTGGGGGAGGTTCAATTGCTTTGAACGGTGGGTTCCTTTTAAAGAAAGGCTTATAGGGCCTTTGGCCTTGGTTTCCTTCCCCTACGTTTATCTTCATGTCTATGATCTCGTTTGATAATTTCTTAACCATGCGTTGTATATCTTCTATGTCTCCATTACCCTTGTCTAGAGTCTGTTCTACTTGTTTACCTGGTGGTCTAGTCAACAAGAGTCCTCTCCTAGGAGGAGGTTGAACTTCTTTCTTAACTAAAGAGACATGGCCTTATTTACACCCTTTCATTTGGAATTCTATCGTTTTGGCTTCTTAAAAATTCTCAGCTAAGGTTCATTTGGCAACCCTCTTCACAAACATGGAAATAAACGCTGGGAGCACATTAACATATACTTCGATTTGCAACTCCTGAGTTGGTTTAGCTTCGGGCTGGAATTTGTTTAAGATGGATTTGAATCTTTGATTGAAATCTTTAACCTTTTCTTTTGAACTCATGGTGGCTACGAAAAATTTAGCCATCAGAGCTCCTGTAGTGGTTTCTTTGGCAAATTTATCTAAAAAATCCTTTTGAAACTTTGTCCAACTAGTTATGGATCCTACGAGTAGGTTAAAATACCATGTGGAGGTTGAGTTCTCAAAACTGTAGGGGAACAACCTGCAAACTACGTCTTCATGTTGGACGTTCATAAGTCTGATCGCTAGTATAAATTTCTTGATATGATCTTCAGGCAATCCTAAAGTCTCGGGGTTGAATTTAGGAAGTAACTTCTCCAGGTGTCGGGGAAGATTATGCACTCGCCCTTGGATGGCCTTAGCATATATGACCAACCAAGGTTGATTGTTCTGAGGTGGGTTTCCCCCTTCTTCACCATGGTCGTTGTTATCTTCCATATCTTCGGATTCTGAGTTAAACTCCTCTTCTTCCGAAAAATCGTCTGGTTCAGAGACGTCACCGATTGGCATTTCATGGATCAGATTAATAGGATGTTTGCTTTCGGTGATTGCAAAATCTATTAGGTCTTCTACTGTGTGCAAAAAAACCTCATCGGGAGTATTAACCACTGGTCTTCTTTCTTGTTTTCTTCGAGGAAGTATTAGAGCTAAGGACAATGCACCAATCTGTCAGGCGTATTCTCTTGTGATTCTTCTGAATTGATTTAATTCCTCATGAGGGAGAGCGTAAAGTATGTTAGATTACAAATGTTCTTTCTCAAGCTGGGGTGAGTTACTCATTTCAAGAGTACTCAATGTGTGTGGGATATCTTTGGAATGACTAGCCATGCATGTGGGTTGTTTTGAATCTACAGGCTGTCTGAAATATTATGTGAAATATGTATTCAACCATTCATTCTTTAAGCCCTCCTTCTAGCACCAATTATGTTGATGCGTCCTAGATCCCTTTAGTTCAACAAGAGGAACCAAACCCACCACTGAGGCCCAATTAGACTTTGCAACGTTTAATGGTGGAATGGTTCTCCAGATCTTGCGATTCGACCAATTAATCGATGGGATTTACATTTTCTTGTGAAGGCATCTCCTTTAGTTTGGAATTTTTCTTTTTGTATTTTTTTTTAGGTGGGACCAATATAAGATTGTAAGACGTTATAAATTGACTTGGAAACAAAACGGGAAAAGATTCTTAATACTGGAGAAGAGGCCGAGCTTGGGATAACCCGCTACTCGAGCATACACACGACAATTCTATACCATAGGTCTAGTACAAATACGTTAACCATGTGAGCATCCAATTACTGTCTGAGATACTAATTATCAAAAAGAAAACACGTATGCGATAAGATGATGGCAAACAAAATAATTCACCTACTCTAGTCCTCCATCACATAGTAACACAACGATTCATATTCATCATTAAAACAAAGAACTGTAAAACATTGCATCATATAACTTAACAATAGATTTAATAGCTCTTACTCATTACAACATCCATTCATGAAACAAGATAGAAAATAGTTCTTCTCCACGTCCAATCACACATGCATTTGATGAAAATATAACTTGTCTCTGGTCCATAAGGACTTCTCAATTAAAGCTAGCTCGGAAATAGTTCTTAACCAACCAAAAAAAGAGTTTCTTGCACCAACCATTGACCCTTAACTAATTGGTCGATGTTCTTATTTATAACATAAAATTCAACTAAAAATAATGGCTAAGTGCAGTTAATTAAACAAAATTTACCACGTGGCGTTCTCTTCTAATAATTTTTTTAATAGTCAACTCAAGATATCACTTGAAAGGGTGACTTTTCTCATACTCCGACCAACTGATGAACAACTCCTCACAGGTTTGGGCGTATGGAAATATGTGTTTTTCCATCGGGGTCGTGTAAAATTCTCTGATCTCCACTGCATGCACCTGATATTTGTCTAGACTAGCACTTAACTGCTAAAGCACAGTCTGAGCATTGATTAGATGTTCCAGAAATTGCTGCGCCTGTCCTAGAGCTATGTCGGTCACCTTTGCTAGTCTTTCGACCCATGAAGAATCTTTTTTGGCGTGCGATTCGACTATGTCATGCAAGTCGACAAAGTTGTCGGGTGTGACGAATCAGGTAGTTTGATATCCTTCATCACCTCGTTGATCTTCGAACCCAGTTTCTCTCGGATCCCTCGACGAAGTTACAAAGCCAATTTTGCTCGATAGTCGGAGGGATATTTCCCGCAATCGGAATTAAAATCGTTTAGGAATTGCTTATAGAACAATTCTCGGAAAAATATATGTAAAAATGTAAGCGTGAAGAATCCAGACTGGTGCATACCTGTAAATCTCGCTAAGCCTGGTTGTTTGATACTTACGTGGTCTCTGCAACCCTTCAAATTACCTGCACTGTCTCTGTTAGCGCCATCATTTTCCTTCAGTTAGGGTGGGTTACATCCACGTGCCATAGCATGAAATATTAGGTACAGAAAACATGAGAGTTAAAGTCATGCCACTGGCTAGTTGGCCCTTGGGGTTGAGAAAGGATGTCAAAGCCGAACATGTGCCAAAAGTATGAGTAAGTTCCAAAAGGTCGGATACAGTCATAAGGGAAGTCATTAAATGCTTCAGGTCAAGGAAAGTTTCTCAAACAAGAGTCATGTCAACAAGTGCATCAACCATCATCAACTCATTATAAAGGTTGGGGAATTAAAAAAAGAAATCGATGTGATCGTACCACATATCCTCTACAACTCCTATCAGTTGCATGTCACACGCCCCAGATCATACCCGTCGTGCGGATGTGACACATAAATTTTTTAAAACATCTCATCCCAAGGCATTCAGTGTTCCCTGGCACGTTTCGACTCACTTCCCACTCTGTTATAAATTCTAGAGGTTTTGTATGTGTTCTACTTACCAACCGGGCTTATGCACTGACTTGTCTCATGAGCCCAACTCGATCAAATCCTTTGCTTTGGGCCTTTGTCAAGTCACCCACGCATAAGGTAGATACGCCATCGCACCACGGGAACTCCTCAAAACTCAAGATGAGGCCTGCAAGGTAGCCGAAGCGCCAGGCCTGAGCCCCAAAATGCCTAGGACTCGTTCTTATTTTTAGCGGGTGTTCTCGATGCTTCAAAGCGAGATTCCTACTTTCATGTGGAAATGATGGTATCGTCTCGTGTGAAGGCTGAAGTGGAAGAAGTTACGCCTGAACGCTATATATAAAGTCTAGAAACTTTGACGAAATGATTCTGGTTATAGCGGTTGAATGCATCGTTTCTTCTCTTTGCATGTGTATCTTCTGGGTTCTTTGTCCAATTTTCTTGTAAGTTAGCCCCAATTTTATACTTAGTTTTTCTCTGAGTTACTTTGCATTCTTCATTGATATCCTTTTGCGAAAAACCTCCGACGCCGATCAATTTCATTGTACGACACTGATGTGGCATCATTGACTAGGGACACATGGTACTGAAGACCAGGAACTCAGCTCACGGGTACTGGTTGGACTCGGGACTTTGTTTAAGTTGAGCACTCTAAGCTTGAATTGGGACTACCAATGCCAAAAAAGGTATTGGGGATCGACTTTCAGAAATAAACATATCGCGTAGTTTTCTTGTGGATTATCATCCTTGAAAAACCCACGATACCGAAAATGTTTCGGAAGTCGGCAATCGACGATATCATTTATTTCTTCGTTAGCACTTACTCCTTTAGCCTTTTTCCGATATTGAAGGGGTCGGTCATTGACGATATCCTTGGTGAAGTTCGTTGCAAAAGAAAACTCCTGTCTGTCGAAGCCGACGAAGATCGATGCTCGGCTACCTTGTTTCTCTCGAGTGATTTCCTTTCATGCTTAAACCTTCCGATGTCAAATTTCTTAAGCGCGTCAGGGAAAAGTCTCGACTGTCAATTCTTTACTTAAATGTTAGTATTTTTAAGTTATGGGTTTTTGCATGCTCAAGCAAACTTTGAGAGACTTAAATGATAAAATGATAAGCAAAGGCAACATTTTCCATACTGAAGGTCCAATCAGACAGTGCGAAAAGATCAAGTGGTACCCCAAAAGTAAAATTTGACATAAACATTTTAGGGTGTGTTGAGTGCTCAACAGGTCCCAACACATCAAGATTGTCTATCGAATTTGTTGCATTTTTGGCAGGGAAGGTTTTTTTTTAAACCTTATATGATTTCAATATCATAAGATTGTATTGTTTCATGGAGAAATTGTCCTTACTCCCTTTGTATGTGTCAGAAAAATTCTTTGTTATTGAATTTTTTAAACAATACAAGTTTTGGGCAATTTTCTTTAAGAAGAAGAGAAATAATCAGTTCATTCCATTGCCTTGGAAAATTAGGGAAATCATTGTAAAAAATATTTCCCATCTAGATGAATTTTCTAAGCATTTTTATAATTTCAAACTAAGAGAAGTCCCTGGAATTCTAGGATTTGACCCCAATGATTTGTTTATAGCTCATATGTCTGCAGTCGACTATAGCTCATCTTTTTTGAAGACTACTCAATTTAAAGAATGAAGTGGGGATAATCATAACCCCATGGAAGCCATCCTCGACAAACTTCATGATGATCTTGACACCTTGGTCAACACTAATGACCAGTATAAACATAAGGGTCAAACCATGAGAAGTGGTAACCTTAACCCCGATTCACCAAATGTGTCACAGAGGAGTTCTTCAACAACAAAACAAACCCGGGGAAGTAGTCTTGTCCAAAAGAATTCCCATTTGAGAAATTATGGTGATAGAGGGGATGGAAACCCTCCAAAAGAAAACTTTGGGAAAATTCATACTACCCTTGTAGCACTCAAAAGGAAAAGAAATGTAACTCAAAATGGAGAGAAGTAAATTACAACAACTAAACATGGAGATATGGAAGTGGATGCATAAGAAGAAGAGCCCTATTGGGCCGCACAAACATTGTTGGAAAACAAAGAAATAACACAAGAGTTGGCTTGTTAAGAGACATTAATTTTTTAGGAGTAATTTTTCACATTGCACCATGCCTATTTTAACAAAGAATCTAAAAAATTATTGATTGAAAATTTTCATTTGAGAAATAAAAATGTTTCTAAGAAATGGAACCCTGAGATTGATCTAAAAGGGGTAGAACTCTCAAATCTCATGCAATTTAACGAAGCAAATGGAGAAGCACTCAAGTCCTCAATTAATGATATTGAAATAAGAACCAAATCTTGAAAGAATAAATAAAAGAATTAGAGAATGCTCTATTGTGGCGACACTCATGAAGACCACGCCTTTCAATGGTCTAAGGAATTTAAATGGTATACAACACTCCCTCTTGAAGAAAATAATTCAAACAAGGTACAGACTTTTGCAATAGCACTGTTAGGTTCTATGCCAGAGGTATCATATTTTAAGGAGCTCATTCTTTGGGGAAGGGGGTTTTAGGGGAAGAATCATGTTTCTATAGAGCCCACAATATTTAGAAGTATGCTCAGGCTCCCTGAGCCTATTACAACATGCAAAAATTCAAAATCAAACACCTTTCTAAAGGCCAACCATGGGGGGATGAAAATCTTGGACAATTTTATTTTAAAGCCATTGGACTACTCTAAGAATTCCACCCATATAGAGTTATGTTATTTGAAATACCCTTATAAAGACTCCGCCTTGTTAATTACCAAAATTATTGGGCAGTAATCTACAACTACTATCTTGGGATATGTATTGTATGTCTTGCATCTCTCTATCCATGAGAGCATTTTATTTGACTAGGCTCAAAGTATTTCGAGCGAAGTTTCTTTTCATCTTGTAAACTTTCAAAAAAATAATAAATTCTTCATGAGTTCCTACTTGAATTTCACAATAGCATAGTACCATATCTTCGAAGAATTGCCTCGCACAAGGAGTGTTGATTTTGGCAAAGACCCTGTGCAATTTTGGTATCCAATATTATGGAAACACAAAGCTCCATTTAATTTTCATGGAGTTCAAAATGATTTCCTATCTACTTTCATGAAGCTAGTATATGGTCCTAACACATCGATATTGTCTATCGAAGTTGTTTCCTTTTTGGTAGGGAAGGGGGTTTTTGAAACCTTGGATGATTTCATTTTCATAAGATTGTATGGCTTCACAGAGAAATCCTCCTTACTCCATTTGTATGTGTCAGATAAATTATTTGTTATTGAAGTTTGTAAACAATATAAGTTTTGGGCATACTTCTTTAATAAGAAGAGAAAGAATCAGTTCATTCCATTGCCTTGGAAAATTGGGGAAATCAATGTAAAAAATATTTCCCATCTAGATGAATTTTCTAAGATTTTTGATAATTTCAAACCAAGAGAAGTCCCTGAAATTCCAAGATTTTCCCCCAATTATTTGTTTACAACACATATGTTTGCAGTCGACTATGGCTCATCTTTTGTGAAGACTACTCAATTTAAATAAGGAAGTGGGGATAATCATAACCCCATGGAAGCCATCCCTGACAAATTTCATGATGATCTTGACACCTTGGTCAACAGTAATGACCAGCATAAACAGAAGGGTCGAACCATGAGAAGTGGTAACCTTAATCTCGGTTCACCAAATGTCTCACAGAGGAGATCTTCGACAAAAAACCAAACCCATGGAAGTAGTATTTGCCAAAATAATTCCCATTTGGGAAATTCTGGTGATGAAGGGGATGAAAACCCTCCAAAAGAAAACATTGGGAAAACTCATATTGCCCTTGTAGCAGTCAAAAGGAAAAGAAATGTAACTCAAAATGGAGAGAAGAAAATTCCAACACCTAAACATGGAGATATGGAAACAGATGCATATGAAGAAGAGCCTGATTGGTCCACACAAACATTGTTGGAAAACAGAGAAATAACACAAGAGTTGGCTTGTCAAGAGCCATTAATTTTTGAGGAGTAATTTCTCACATTGCACCATGCATCTTTTAACAAAGAATCTAAAAAAATATTGATTGAAAAAATTGATTTGAGAAATAAAAAGTTTGCTAAGAAATGGAACTCTGAGATTGATCTAAAAGGGGTAGAACCCTCAAAGGTCATGCAATTTAACGAAGCAAACGAAGAAGCACTCAAGTCCTTTATTAACAATATTGAAATAGAGAACCAAATCTTGAAAGAATAAATAAAAGAATTAGAGAATGCTCTATTGTGGTGACACTCTAAATACATTAGGATGTGAAGACCACACCTTTCAATGGTCTAAGGCATTTAAATGGTATACAACACCCCCTCTTGAAGAAAATAATTCAAACAAGGTCCAGACTTTTGGAATAACATTGGCAGGTTCTATGCCAGAGGTATCAGATTTTAAGGAGATCATTCTCTGGTGTGTTGAGAACTTTAACAATGATAAAATGATTAGTTTGTTGTAGGGGAAGACTCATGTTTCCCTTGACCAAAAATTCAAAATAAAACACCTTCCTAAAGGCCAACCATTGGGGGATGAAAATCTTGGACAATTTTCTTTTAAAGCCATTGGACTACTCTAATAATTCCACCCATATAGAGGTATGTTCTTTGAAATACCCTTATAAATAGTTTTCCTTGTTAATTGCCAAAATTATTGGGTAGTAATCTACAACTACTATCTCAGAATATGTATCGTATGTCTTGAATCTATCTATCCATGAAAGCATTTTATTTGACTAGGCTCAAAGTATTTCGAGCGAAGTTTCTCTTCATCTTTTAAAATTTCATAAAAATAAGAAAATCTTCATGAGTTCCTACTTGATTTTCACAATAGCATACTACCATATCTTTGAAGACTTGCCTCGCACAAGGAGTGTTGATTTTGGAAAAGACCCTGTGCAATTTTGGTATCCAACATTATGGAAACACAAAGCTCCATATAATTTTTATGGAGTTTAAAATGCTTTCCTGTCTACTTTCATGAAGCTAGTCTATGGTTCCAACATATTGAGATTGTCTATCGAAGTTGTTTCCTTTTTGGTAGGGAAGGGGGTTTTTGAAACCTTGGATGATTTCAATTTCATAAGATTGTATGGCTTCGCGGAGAAATCATCCTTACTCCCTTTGTATGTGTCAGATAAATTCTTTGTTATTGAAGTTTGTAAATAATACAAGTTCTAGGAACACTTCTTTAATAAGAAGAGAAAGAATTTGTTCATTCCATTGCGTTGGAAAATTGGGGAAATCATTGTAAAAAACATTTCCCATCTAGATGAATTTTCTAAGCATTTTGATAATTTCAAACTAAGAGAAGTCCCTAAAATTCCAAGATTTGACCCCAATGATTTGTTTACAACACATATGTCTGCAGTCAACTATGGCTCATCTTTTGTGAAGACTACTCAATTTAAATAAGGAAGTGGGGACAATCATAACGACATGGAAGCCATCCCCAACAAATTTCATGATGATCTTGACACCTTGGTCAACACTAATGAGCAACATAAACATAAGGGTTGAACAGTGAGAAGTGGTAACCTTAATCCCGGTTCACCAAATGTGTCACGGAGGAGTTCTTCGACAAAATACCAAACTTAGGGAAGTATTCTTGGCCAAAAGAATTCCCATTTGGGAAATTCTGGTGATGGAGGGGATGAAAACCCTCCAAAAGGAAACTTTGGGAAAACTCATACTACCCTTGTAGCACTCAAAAGGAAAATAAATGTAACTCAAAATGGAGAGAAGGAAATTCCAGCACCTAAACATTGAGATATGGAAGTGGATGCATAAGAAGAAGAGCCCGATTGGGCTGGACAAACATTGTTGGAAAACATAGAATTGACACATGAGTTGGCTTGTCAAGAGCCATTATTTTTTGAGGAGTAATTTGTCACATTGCACCATGCATTTTTTAACAAAGAATCTAAAAAATTATTGATTGAAAAAAATGATTTGAGAAATAAAAAGGTTGCTAAGAAATGGAACTCTGAGATTGATCTAAAAGGGGTAGAACCCTCAAAGGTCATTCAATTTAACGAAGAAAACAAAGAATCACTCAAGTCCTTAATTAATGATATTGAAATAGAGAACCAAATCTTGAAAGAATAAATAAAATAATTAGAGAATGCTTTACTGTTGAAGCCTTTGTTCGCCGAGCCAATTTCCACCATCCAACCTCTCAATGTTTGGAAGACACTCTAAAATCTAGCTTTAGGATAAGGGGTGATTCAAAATTATTGATAGCCATCAGACAATACATTGGAGAGAATATATAAAAAAAATTACCTTGATCTTTGAGATATGGGAACTAGGTACTAGTTCTATTATATGTTCTTCAAGGATTACAAATTTCAAAGAATATCTCCAAAAGGACCTGGATAGTGATGAAAAATTCTACCAGGATGTTGTTAGCAAACTCTCTGCTAAAATATCTAATATGAATGAAATGCAAAGGATATAACACATTCTCCCATAAAAAAATGGGTTAAGGCGGATTAATATTGGATGGTTAAAAACGATTGAATGTTTAAAAGAATTACTCAAGGAATTGATAATATAAATAGAAAAAGTGGCGGTTTATTTATAAAACTTGTTGATTTGACAAAAGAGTTGAGGGACCAACATTTGATAGTGGATTAAATTCTACTCTCTAAGGATTAACAAGAACATTTGGATACCTTAAAAGTTTTATGGGAAAATGAATTCAATGAAATAATTGAATACTCGGAAGAGGAAGTAGAAGAGTGATTGATTTTCTATGTAAACAAGAATGAATGTGTTGAAGACACATTGCACCACCTCAGTTTTGATATTAGAGATATTGAGAAAGAATTATTCAATGCAATGATTAAACATGAGACAACATTGCTCCCATGCAAGAGTATATTGAATTATGGTTGAAGAAAGAATTGATAAAGATAACTGAGATAGATCAACTAAATTTAGTTGCAACCACCATAGAACTTTCAACCAAAAAATCTACAAAAAACACTCCAACAAGCAAATAACAAGATCTCTCCATCCATCATAGTAAGTCAAGTAATCACATTTTTATTTTTTTCTTAGTTGGTAGTCACCCAACCTTTCTTGTATAAGAATCCGTGAAAACCAAAGGCTGACCTCTGACTATGTTCCTTTTCTGTCTTCCAAGTATTTCTTTAATTTCATGGTCCGCGAGAGCCTAATCCCATTCCTCCTTGAAGGATGAATTCCTTTTACTTTTTCATAAACTTTTCGGACATTATTATTTTCAATACTAACATTTGTATATTTTTTAGGATCCCCAAAGAACTATTCAGGGCATTACATTAGTGATTTCTCGGACTTTGATTTTAAAGCATGAGGTTTCAAATGTATGTCCATCAAAATATTTGTTTGATTTTAACACAATAATCCTATCAAGTTCTTTGTGAATGCGGGTTGTGTTTCTTATCTTGTCCAATGATGTGTTATTTTGATCACACTACGATGGAAATGTTATCTTTTCAAATTCCTTATCCTTATGATTTATAGTCTTGTAACATATTGTGAATATTCATTTCTTGAATGAGCCTGGTCCTCACTCAGGCGTTCTTTTCATGTGATTATTTATCTTATGAAAACTTAGTCTTTTATGGCCTTCTTTTTGTAAAGTATGAAATATTGATAGAGTACCACCTCTTTAAAAAAATAGGGGGATTTATACTCGCCATGTTATCTTAAATATCTTAAACCATCTTTTAGATAAACACCTCTATAAATAGGGTGGGACCCACTATTTCAAAAATCATTTGTACTGGTTGGTTTCTAAATTCCATCCGTGCCTTAGAGATTTTGGAGCTTGCTACATGCAAACCAACTATTGGATTTTAATTATGTGGTCGTAAGTAATAGATCTTGTCCCACTCTTTATTTTCATTGGTTTTATTTTTTTCTTTTGGAGATGGTATGACTTGTACAAAATCGTGTCACAATTTTCACCAAGTCATGTGGCTATTGAGGGAACAACCGTGAGAACCTCACCATTATTTTCTTCGACCGTTATGAATTGATGTAAGACATTAGAGAAATTCCATCATAATTTGATTGCAAGGTTATTTCTATGACTCCCTGCTATTGTGTGGCCATAATGATAAAATGTCCATGTGAAATATCCATGTGGATGGCTCACATATAGTCATGATAGTTCCAAGGTAAACCTACAAATGTGTATGTGGATACCCCCAACAACTTTTTGGAAGGTGGCAGTGCCACTATCACAACATGTTTGTGATGCAAGTTCATCGATTCCTTGCACACCATTTTGGAAGGTGACCACACAATTAGCATGGGTTTGAAAGAGTAGGAAGTAAAGTGATGATTTTGATCTTATCTTTGTATACTTCAATTCCTCTAGAGGAAAAATGATGTCATGAAACAATCCCTTCATTCATAATCATATTACATTTTTCATTGCTAAGGGATAGATTCATTTATCTACATCTTTGGAGAACCTTATCTAGATTGTCCAAGGCTTCAGTAGCTGAAATTCCATACGTGGTAAAGTCATCCATATGGATCTCAAATTTATCATGGATGAGTTCTGAAAAGATGCTAAGAATTGTTCTTTGACAATTGGTTGGGGAATTACAAAGAATAAAAGGTAATACTTTGTATGAAAATGCACCCCGTGGGCAAGTAAAGGTGGTCTTGTCCTGATCCTCATGACTAATATAAATTTGGTTGTATCCACTAAAACCATCCAGAAAGGAAAATTATTTCTTCCCATTTAAGACATCCAAAACTTGATCAATAAAAGATAGGGGAAAATGGTCCTTTTTGGTAGAATTGTTTAACTTTCGGTAATCTACACATATCCTCCATTTCCCATTCTTATTTGGGACAATAACTAGAGGAGAGACCCATTCGTTCTCTGATATAGGATATATGAATCCAACATCTAGCAACTTTTGAAGTTCTTGTTTAACTATGTATTTAATTGCAGGATTCATCCTTCTTTGGGGCCGCCTAATAGGTTTGCAATCCTCCTTGATATAAATATGGTGAGTATAAATAGAAGGATGAATTCATTCATGTCTTTATAATCCCATGCAAAATGTTCAATTTTTATTTTCAGCACATCTAATAGTGTTTGTTCTTGCTGACTGTCAGCCAAATTCTATTACAGGAATTTGGTTCATTAAATTGTCAACTCGGGTTTTTAACCTTATAAAATATGCAACACTGTATGTGCAGAAACTTGGTTTCCAATTTTTGTTATTATGAATGCAATGGAGATTGATTCCTAACTTATCCTAATTTTTTTGTGAACACAAAAGCAGAGTGATAACAGAGTGCAAAATTTTAAAACAAAGTATAAATGAAAACAACTTTAAAAACCAATAGTCACTTAATATTTAGTTCTTAACTTCAGAAATGTGATCAATATGATTTCATGAACTACAAAAAAATCCCAGTTGGTTATGTAAACTGATGAAAATCTAAATTGACTTTGAAAATTTAAAAGAAACTAAACTAATAAATTAAAATCTAATGCTACTGTTGTTTACTCACAACAATATGATTTCATTTAATTCTTTGATCAAAAGATTTATGTATTTTTTTTTTTTTTTGGTGTCTGGAGGAATCAACAACTAGTTGGGCACGTGCTCGCGTTACACGTGGCCGTGTTATCCAACCGCTACCACTATAAGCTCCAGGTGTGCCCATGATGCCCCTTACGCAGAACACAAGGTAAGTCGGGGGGAATTGAACTCGAAACCTCATGGAACTTCATTTTCACGGCACTTGCCAATTGAGCTGCCCCCCGGGGGCAGATTTATGTATTTTTTCAATTGAATCCAAAAACTACATATTTTTCTAATTAGCTCTGTTTACCAAAGTCAAGGGTACTCAATAACTGCTGTATCGAAATCAACACTGGTGATGAAACAAGATTCAATTGCAGAAAAACAACAACTAAAAATAAAATCTCAGAATTTGAAAACAGAGTAACAGAGAAATAAGTAACAAAATTAGTCATAGGGGGCCCTCCTGAATCCTTGTATGTTACTAGAAGATTCTTATGCAGATACGAACTATGAATTACTCAAGCATATAATTGGCGCAATAAAAACCAACAACACTTGTATTAGATCAAAGTCAAAAGTACAATATCTTATGATTTCCACGATGGTTTCTCTAGTGTTCTAAGTCTAAATTTATACAAATGAATTGGGATCATTTCAGATCCAATTTTATAGGAATGTGATCATTTAAACTTGCAACTTAATATGCGTTTAATATTTACAATGATATGGAAAATATCAATATTGACAAATGTCATGGAGAAATTCATGATAGGATGCATGAATTTCTCCATATGATTTCGTTCCTTAGATCGATATCTTGATGGAGTCTCGAGCTTGCATAACTTTCCACATCATTGCCACATAAGCATGTTGACCACGACTTTGAATTTTGCTTCCTAACATCCATGAGGGTTCTTGCGTTGATTTGACAAATGGGTAAGTTGGAGTTGTAGATTTGGCACTTGGTATAACTTTGGATTTATTCTGGAAGAAGCCCAAACCTTGAGTTCAAACAAATCTACTACAGAAAGTCGTTAGTGCTTACAGGAATTCACAACTCACTTTTAAAATAACAATGAATTAAACTATATTGCATCAAAATAACCAAAATAAGATAAAGATTAAACTTTTATCTCTGATGCTATCTGGTATCAAGGATGGGATGAAATAAGGGTTTATTATGGCAAAACGAAGGATTTTGGCATATGATAAATGGATAAAAGTTATGCAAAAATGATGAAAAAAGAGTGAGTTTTTGAAGCCCAACATTTCCCCCACACTGGAGATGTTGTGTGTCCTCACACAACAAAATTCTGATTGCCCCTTCAAAATTTTCAAAATTGTGTGTTGCTATGTTTGTTATACTTGCTCTGCTGCCGCCAACAATGTGTGTAGTCCTGATGAAGAGCCTTGAGTTTTCTTCTTTAATTCCTTGATCTTGTTTTTCAATTTCTAAATTTGGAGTTTTTCCTCCTAAGTTTTCCCATACCACTTCTCAGCTTCTTTAAGCAAGCATTTTTTCTCATATTCAAATCCTTTTGTTTTCTTGTCAAGTTTAACTATAGTCTTTTTCAAACTTGCATTTTCTCCTTTGATGTGCCGCTCCAATACTTCCATTTCATAAATAGTTTCTTGCAATTCACTGATACTTTCCTTATCACTCTATGATTGAGAAGGAATGTCTATGATTTCTATCTCTTTACTAATGTTTTCTGGGGCATCCTGAATTCCTTCCGTATCAAGTGTAGGAAAATCAAATTCTAATGGTGAATGTATACATGTTTGAAGGGCCTTACTAGAAGATCGAGTCCTTCTTCATGGAAATTCCTCTTTCTTTGATGGGACTATTTCTTCTTCCCCATATGTCTCCAAATCGATGAATGGGATTGAATTATTCCTCGAATTGACTCCTATTTCCAATCTTCTTATTTTGCTTGCCATTTTTCGAGACTTTTGCTATGTTTCTAACTTCCTCTTTTTATTCTGAACAATTGCTGCCCTCGCCTCAACTTTTGATGTTGGAGACAAAGTATTCTCCATCTCTTCTAATGCTTCTATCTTCAATTCCTCAGTGGTGGACTTAGGAGGTTGTCCACACTTTCCTTTTTCCTTGCCCGATATTTTTTGTTGAGGGTATGAACTTTCTTCCCTTGTTTCACTGGGTGTCAAACCCTTACATTTAATTTCTTGTTGTATTTTGTGAATAATGGAGGTAAGGATATCTGTACTACCTCGGATCTTCTCTAGAGTGGAATCATGAATATCTTCCTTTCTAGGAATTAATCCCTGAATTGGTGTTTTAACTGATGTCGACCCCACAACCTTTTCTGGAATTGAACCCTGGTCTTGCAACTCTGTAAAACAATGCAGTAGTACCTTTTATTTTTTTGTGCTTTCAGTTTTCTCTTCATCAACTGTCGACATATGTATGTCATTTCCCTCATGTCCACTTGTCTGGGTTTTCTCTTCATTATTATTCGTGTCTTCAAAAAAGAATCAATTTCTTTGCAAGAAATTGTCCCAAGTGTCACCTATTTGTTGCAGTCTAGCCATGATGAGCATTTTAACCAATCCATAATGATATATACTCGATTCCAGGTTTTGTGAGCTCTTTTGGATTGTAAATGCCATTTTCTTAAGGCTATTGTATAAGAAAAATGGCATATTAAGCTCATGGCACTTAACAAAATGTAACAACAATCTCAAATGATAATAGAAAACTAATCCATATCTTCCTTCACAGGTAACAAATTTATGCAATACAAACAAAATAGTCTTCCACTTCGATTTGATAGAATCAATGGGTATGCCCTTGTTCCAATTTACTGCTTGCTTAGGTTTTATTAGGAAATTCTTCTAGTCATCTGTTGTAAGTATTTGATTCTTAAACCATTTCCCCCCCTGCTGAGGAAAATATGTAACTTGAGCAACAAATTCCTCTATAATTTCTATCTCTATTTCTCCTATTCGATCCCTCTTCCCGTCAAAATTGAGTGTGAACTCCTTGGAGACTTGTTCATTGTACCCTTGAAATATTCGAAAGAATGGGATCAAACCTGCTCTTCGAAACACCTTTTGACATTCAATATATCCATCAAATATATCCATTCCACTCGGCTCATATCTTCGAATCAGTCTGGTTGAAACACTAACTGAAACTGAGAGGGGGGGTGAATCAGTGTCTGGAAATTTTGACTTCTTTTCACACTTTCATAGATTAACTGAATTAACTGAATAACATATATGCAACTCAACTAATTATTCACAAACATGTGTAACACAAGTTGTATGAAGTAGATAGCATATCTTTCTTTTATTTATTTAACTTGAATGAATACAAATAAAACCAATCCTTTAATATCTTCAACTTCAACTGAATATGAGAGATCCAACTCTCTTATACAAGACCCAACTTGTAGTTCTGAGATCCAACTAATAAATGAGGAATCCAACCCTCATAATAAGACCCAACTTGCTGATCTCAGATCCAACTGAGATGTGAGGAATCCAACCCTCATAACAAGATTCAACTTGTAAACAAACACCAACCTGATAGAATGAACTTATATATATATATATATATATATATATATATAATCCACCAAGACACCCTACGATTCATGAGTACTTCTAGTTTATATAGTATTTCAATAGGTGTATGATTGAACCATTGTGTCTTTTGACATGAACCATTGCATATCCTCATTTAATTTAACATAGACAATATTCTCCTTTTATTTATTAATTTATCGTGTAAGTTTCTCAAATAATTAGAAGATTAATCTTGATTTGAATTTCATCTACATAAGCTAATCATAGGTATGGATCGACTCCTTGTAACTTTTCCATGCTTCTACTGCATCCCTAGTTCTTCAATAGATCATATTTGAGCTTTTACTAGCTCTTTGTACTGTTATGGTGTTAATCTCATCAAATTACTTCATAGGCCCCTAACTAGTCATAGAAATCAAATTCTGCAAAGGCGCTTTCTTCAACCCAGTTGCCTTTGTGACCGTGGGATCAAAACGACGAGCTTAGCTATTTCAAACGTTGCTTTGTTAGAGATTTTATCTTTCCTCCCTTAGTCTTGTACATGAGATTGTATTCAAAAGTCTAAGGGCTTATTTACTTCTAGCCCCTTTATGCTCCTTATTATATTTTTTACCTTATCACGTGATCGATGCTAGAGCCAGGTTCTCGAGTAATTCAGCCTTCGAGATTCTGACCTTTTCAATCCTTGTATTCTTCTGGAGTTGTTACCTTCCAGAGTGGTTACATCTCATGCTGGCTAATCTAATGGCTAGCATTACTCTTAGAGTTCTCATATTGATGGTCTAATCCTTGCACATTCGTTGATCTTTTTCTTTTAGATGATCGAAGACTCTGAATTAATATTCAATTGAGGTGGATGGTTGTCATATACTCCAGAACTTCAGATATTCATGAATCCGAGTTACTAGAACTCTGATGTAGTTCAATTCCTCTAGAGATTTACCTATTGAATAAGTTATAAAATGACGGTGACCGCTTGCTATTGGTTAACACCTCATGCTTACTATATTCTTCCACTATGTTTGATCAATGATCGAGAATGCTCCCGAATTAGATCAACGATTAACGTTACTTCGTGATTCCGACCTTTGACGATTAGTTGATAAAAAAAGCTTGGATATCCTCGAAGTTAGTCATCCTTGAGTGACGTGGCTTGCTAACATCACTCAAGATGACATGGACCCTAATTCTATGTGCCACATGTCACTCTGATTCATGACTTTCAAGGTCCTTATGTTCCACATCGACCTTGAAATTTTTGACCACCTGATTGGGCCACATGTCATGTTTGTCTCCTACCACATGTCTCCCTCCTGGATCATGGCTTTGCAGTTCGTGGCTTTGATACTTCGTGGATCCAAGATTTTTTCACTTTTATGTCAAACTTCAATCATCGCTGTAGTGCCGAATATGTTTTTCCACCGTTTGATCTTTCCTTGTCTTGATCCGACAACCTCTATTTACTCCAGGACTTAGCTATTTCAAATGTTGTTTTGTTAGCGATTTTCTCCTTCCTCCCTTATTCTTCTACATTAGACCGTATTCAAATGTCCAAGGGGTTATTTAATTCTATCCCCTTTACGTTCCTTATTATATTTTTTACCTTATCATGTGACTAGTGCTAGATCCAAGTTCTCCGATACTTCAGCCTTCGAGATTCTGGCCTTTTCAATCCTTGTATTCTTTTGGAGTTGTTACCTCTTAGAGTGATTACATCTCATGATTGCTAATCTAATGGCTAACATTACTCCTGAAGTTCTCATATTGATGGTCTGGTCTAATCCTTGTGCATTCATTCAACTTTGTCTTTTAGATGATCAATGACTCTGACTTAATATTCAGTTGAGGTGGACAATTGTCATCTACTTCATAACTTTAGATATTCCTGACTTTGGGTTACTAGAACTTTGAAGTAGTTCAATTCCTCTGGAGGTTTACCTACCGAATAAGTCATAAAACGATGGCGACCGATTGTTGTCAGTTAACACCTCATGCTTACTCTATTCATCCACTATGTTTGATCAACGGTCAAGAATTCTCTTGAATTAGATCAACGATTAATGTTACTTCGTGATTCCGGCCTTCGGGGATTAGCTGATAAAAAAATATTGGATATCCCCAAAGTTAGTCATCCCAGAGTGATATGGCTTGATGATGCCACTCAAGATGACGTGGACCCTAATTCTATGTGCCACGTGTCACCTTGATTCATGACTTTCAAGGTACTTATGTGCCACATCGACCTTGACATTTGTTATCACCTGATTAGGCCACGTGTCATCTTTGTCTCCTGCCACATGTCTCCCTCCTGGATCATGGATTTGCACTTTGTGGCTTCGATACTTCGTAGCTCCGGGAGTTTTGAAATTTTATATCAACCTTCGATCATCACTGAAGTGTCGATTATGTTTTTCCACCATTTGATCTTTTCTTGTCTTGATTTGACAACCTCTATTTACTCTGGGACTTCGTTCCTTTGGCCCCTCTTATCCTATCCTTCAACTACTTCATCCAATGGTCGAGAATGCTCCTGAAATTGATCAACTGTTAGCATTACTTCTATACTTCAGGATTTCAAGGCTTACCCTATCCTTCCACTTTATGTCGATCAATAGTCAGCGAGATTTCCCAACTCTTCCTTTGATCCAATGGTCAATGAGAGTTCGTGACTTCGGGGCTTCGACCTTCGGGTATTCTTAGATGATTTAGACTTATTTTCATTGGAGTGGTCAACGTCAGAGTTGACCACCATTGGAATCGCCTATCCACATCCAACGGTCACCATGCATTGCCCAGATGTGATGGCCTTCATTCACTTTGGGATTTTAGGGCTCCGACATTCTGGTATTCTTGGTTTTTCTGAAATTATTATCGCCAGAGTGGTCAGTGTCGAAGTTTACCACCTTCTTTCCTTTAGTACGATCTCACGGTTCAAAATTTCCATTCCAAATCGATGGTCAACATTTAATTCTAAATTAAATATTGATCTAACAACTGAGAACTCATCTGAAGCTCCTTCCTGATCGACGATTGGCGTTTATTTCATGACTTCAGGATTTCATGGTTTCTTACTTGTCTCTAGTAATTGCCGAAGTGGCAAAGTGTCGAAACTTATGCTATCCTTCCACTTGGTTTCGATCAATGATTGAGATTTCGACCGACTGTAACAGAGTTTCCTCATAGTTCTAAGGGTGTTCAATGATCTTCTTTATGATCTGTTCATTGCTATTTCTCTTGAGCTTTTAATAACCGTTTGTGCATTATTTAATGCATCGATATTTAGTCGCTAACCATTCTGAGCTATTAAGTCCTTGTGCTTTGTTACTCTGTACGTGGATTCTTTGCATGCTACTTTTCCTGAGCTTTAGGAACATAGGATCACTGTTGATCCTATCGTGATCAACAATGATCATGAATTGCTTCTTCCCCAAGGTGATCTTCCTGTATCTCTTATTACTGTGTATGTTTGACTCATGTTGCCATCAATGACAACACACAATCAATAATGCCAACATGTCCCATTCTTTCAGCTGCATAAAATTTCAATCCTCTGGCTTCAAATTCCGGCTTCAATGACATTCTTAACTCAACTCTTTGTCTTTTGGGCGATACACAAAATGGATGAAATTGTGGTTGGATGCAGGGTAGTGTGGATATGATGAATGATCATGGAAATCATGTTAACGTTCATGTCATAATTTCAAAACTTATAGTAGAACTATTGGTAGGAAAAGGCAGAATGTTTATGGTTCCAATGAAATTGTGGCTTCGAATCGTATCGAATGCAATGATTTGATTTTTGAAATATACATGCCAATTTTTTTTTTTTTTTTCATGCATATGTTTTATAATGTTGTATGAAAGCTTTTAATATATGAGCGAAGATGAATTGGTGTAGAAATATAAGATATGATGTGAGATAGGATATGGATTTGGTCAACGGCTATGAAATCACAGATTTTAACCAGATTAACAAAGTAAAAGTATTCATCCTTTCACAAATTTGGTATTCAAAATGCACTATAGTTTAATAGATTGTTACCTTACTCTTGTTGTTACCTGTAACCTTGCCACTTGACCTTCATACATGCTTCTTCTTTGAATTTATTTGTGCGATGTTTTGCTGATGGAAAACTAAAGAAATGTTGCTGGAATGAAGTGTTGATGAAGAAACCCATAGACTTCAAGAATGATGTTGAAGATTGCTGATAAAATTTGCTATTAAAGCTTCTGAAAATATTGATGAAGACATCCATAGATTATAAATAAAGTTGATGTAGATACCTTCAAAATTTATTGATGAAAATAATTTCTGAAAATTTTGATGAAGAAATGTTGGATTTATTGATGAAACTTTTTGTGGATACCTTGAACAATCTGCTAGAGGTTAGTATCCAACAATTCTGAAATTAATCACATAATCTTTTAGTGGTTGCAGAAAGTCTGCGACTGTAAAAATATATGAAATGTGAAAACTAACTGTAGAAACTGTTGCTAACTTTATTACTAAAAAAGATGGAAAACTTGTCTGTCTGCAACTGAAATTATTTTCTGAAACTGAGAAAAATTTGATCAAAATCTTCCTTATGTTTGCTTGACCCTACCTTCCATTTCTGGTTTTCAAACAAAGGCTTATTTCCTTGAATATTGCCTGCCATTTCTGGTTTTCAAATAGGATCCATGCACAATTGCACCATTTTTGGTTTTCATAGACAATGACAAATTTATTTTATTTTTATTTTTTTGTATTATATACATTTTAATATTTTTATTTATTTATTTTCATCATATATTTTTTTAAGAAAATAAATTCTAGACATGGACAAAAGAATCCTCCCTATTCATTATTTCCATGTCTAACTATTGGAGGAAATGAGTAATAAATTCCTCCCAATTCAATGGTTTGTTATATACTCTCAATCTATGACCATTGATTAAGAAAGAAATACCTTCTGCATCTATTGTTCTAATTTTTACTGCTCCATTATCATAAAATTCCTCTACTTCATATGTACCCAACCATCGGGTACTGAACTTTCCCTTAAAATTTTTGTATCTAGAGTCAAATAAAAGATCCCAATCACTTGGTTTGAACCTCTTCTTCTTTATGAATTTATCATGCCATTTGGTTCTCTGTTGTTGAATAAGAGTTTTCTGGTGAATTGCCTCCTGTCTAATTTCATCCAACTCATTGAGTTGAGCTAACCTCTGTTGTTGTGCTTTTGATAAATCCATTCCAAGCTTGGCTACTATCCTAAAAGTCTTGATCTGGAACTCAATGGGAAACAAGACTTCCATACCACTTCCTTAGCTTCCTGAGTTTTCCCATACCACTTCTCATCTTCTTTAATCAAACATTTTTTCTCATCTTCAAATCCTTTTGTTTTCTTGTCAAGTTTAACTATAGTCTTTTTCAAACTTGCATTTTCTCCTTTGATGTGTCGCTCCAATACTTCCATTTCATAAATAGTTTCTTGCAATTCACCGATATTTTCCTAATCACTCTGTGATTGAGAAGGAATATCTCTGATTTCTAGCTCTTTACTAACATTTTCTGGGGCATCCTGAATTCCTTCCGTATCAAGTGCAGGAAAATCAAATTATAATGGTGAATGTATATCTCTTTGAAGGGCCTTACTGTAAGACCAAGTCCTTCGTTATGGAACTTATTATTTCTTTGTTGGGACTATTTCTTCTTCCGCATATGTCTCCAAATCGATGAATGGGCTTGAATTATTCCTCCCCTCGGCTCCTATTTCCAATCTTCTTATTTTGCTTGTCGTTTTTCGAGACTTCTGCTATGCTTCTAACTTCCTCTTTTTATTCTGAACAACTGCTACCCTCGCCTCAAATTTTGATGTTGGAGACAAAGTCTTCTCCATCTCTGTTGGTGCTTCTACCTTCAATTTCTCAGTGGTGGACTTAGGAGGTTCTCCACGCTTTCGTTTTTCCTTTCCCAGGATTTTCTATTGAGGGTATGAACTTTCTTCCCCTGTTTCACTGGGTGTCAAACCCTTACCTTTAATTTCCTGTCGTATTCTATGAATAATGGAGGTAAGGATCTCTATACTACCTCGACTCTGCTCTGGAGTGGAATTGTGAATATGTTCCTTTCCAGGAATTAATCCATGAATTTGTGTTTTAACCGATGTTGACCCGACAACCTTTTGTGGAATTGAACCCTGGTCTTGCAACTCTGTAAAACCCTGTAGTGGTACCTTTTCTTTTTTTGTTCTTTCGATTTTCTCTTCATTAGTTGTTGACATATGTATGACATTTCCCTCATCTCCGCTTTTCTAGGTTTTCTCTTCATTCTTATCTGTGTCTTCAACAAAGAATCATTTTCTCTGCAAGAAATCATTCCAAGTGTCACCTATTTGCTACAGTCTAGCCATGATGAGCATTTTAACCAATCCATAATGATATAGACTTGATTCCAGGTTTTGTGAGCTCTTTTGGATTTTAAATTCCATTTTCTCAAGGCTATTATATAAGAAAAATGACATATTAAGTTCACGGCCCTTAAAAAAATGTTACAACAACCTCAAATGATAATGGAAAACTAAGCCATACTTCCTTCACAGGTAACAAATTGATGCAATACAAACAAAATAGTCTTCCACTTCGATTTGATAACAACAATGGGTATGCCCTTGTTCCAATTTACCGCTTGCTAATATTTTTTTAGGAACTTCTTCCAGTCATATGTTGTAAGTATTTTATTCTTAAACCATTTCCCCCCTCGTTGAGGAAAATATGTAACTTGAGCAATAAATTCCTCTATAATTTTTGTTTCCATTTCGCCTATTCGAGCCCTCTTCCTGTCAAAATTGAGTGCGAACTCCTTGGTGACTTGTTTATTGTACCCTTGAAAATTTTGGAAGAATGGGATCCAACCTGGTCTTTCAAACACCTTTTGACATTCGAGATATCCATCAAGTATCTCTATTCTTCTCGGCTCATATCTTCGAATCGGTCCCATTCTTTCAACTACAGAAAATTTCAATCCTATGACTTCGACGACCTTCTTAACTCATCTCTTTGTATTTTGGGCAATATGAAAAATGGATGAGATGGTGGTTGTGTTAGAATATGATGGATGTACTCATTTTACCATAGACAATATCATTATTTTCACCCAACCATAGGCTGAAGCCACCCTTCGAGCACCTTAACCTTGACAGAGAATCACTCCGGAAGCAAACCCTATGCTAGATAGCCAAACAAAGGGTAGCGCACCTTTCTCCAAGGATAGTGCACCAAACAAGAGTTGATCAGATAGTACAAACCATAACCAAGAGATAGTCCAAGCCAAAACCAGAATCTGCTAGCAGTAGCAGCTGCAACGACAACTATCCTCCAAACTTGCGCACGAAACTAGCTAACTGCAGTGTGCACAAGTGAGCTCTGCAGTTTTGAGATTGCCTGCCAGAATGAAGACTGGACTCCTTTATTTATACTAATTCTGGCTAATTTCCTAGGCCGAATTCTCATTCTGGGTACCTATTTACTCAGTATATATTATTTCTTCTGGCCAACTTCTTCTCTTGGAGGCTAATAACCTAATACAAATTATCCTCTTGAGCCGACTTGTCTTCTAGGGTTATTAGCCAACTCATTAGGATTTCTTCTTGCTTCTCGGAATATTATATTCTCGTTAGGTTTACATGTGGAGGTAAATACCTTCTGAAGCTACCACAATATCAACACTCCCTCCTAGCTAGGGAGGTATTAAAGACAATGGTCTTGAGAACAAACATACCATTGAATCAGTAGCATCATCATATTCGTACAGACTATATCAAGATTAGATCATGAGCACCATCATCACTATCAATATCATCAACTGCATCATCTCTCAAAACCATACTCCATCTGAGTAATCAAACATGATGCTGGATAAGTCACTCACTCCATAGAGTGACACAAGAACCATTCTTCTAATCTAGACACATGTCCTAGAAGAATAAATGTCCTGAATCATTTTTCGTCTGGGAAATCTTTATCCATTGATCATCCATCTAGTTGATAATCATTTCCAACACTGCTGATAGTCTTCAAGGCAATCAAAACAATATCATTCAATAAAACACAACTGTGTCTATCCATAGTAGTACACAACTATGATCCAGTGGTACACTACCACACCAAGTAGCACACAGGTACTTGATAAGTGACGTATAGTCACAAACAGTGGAACACATCCACCACAGTAACATACATCTACTATCTAGAGACATACAATCTTCATAACAATCATCTAATATCAACCTGCACAAAAACAATGTTATGATATAAACTGAATCATTTGGGCCATTCTTCCACTCACATCTGTGAGATCTGGAAGAGCATCCGCCCTCAGAAGGTCAAACATCAATGATGAGATATCTGGACTATTCTTCTCAAGAAAGGAAGAATAACTGTCCTGATTTATGAGCTTGGACCATTCCCCACCCTGGGCCATTCCTCCGACACTAAACAAATTGCAACCTGGAGAGAATGAGTCTGCCCTAGGGAATGCCTGTCCCTGATTGCTGAACATAGACCATTCCTCCGGAACTAAACAATGTGCAACCTGGAGAGAATGAATCTTCCCTAAGGAATGGTTGTCTAGACAATTTCCTAAGGAAATGATTGTCCTACACCAACCTCCAAAATAGACCATTCTTCGAAACTGCTCACAACTGTGAGCTTCGAAAGAATGACTGTCCGGCGAGGCGAGCCAGTCTTCTTGAGTAAACCTCAATAAGAGAGACCACCCTAGACCATTCCCCATGTTAACCACAATGGGAAATCATTGTCTATGGTACATCAACAATCCATCGAACCATTTTCATTACAAAAATGACCGTTCAATCTGGACCATTTTCCGAACTAGAAAATGTCTGTCCGTCAGAAATCTCAAACCACTTTCCGAATTGGAAAGGAACTGCTCATCCTGGACCATTTTTCAAACTGAAAAATGATTGTCCATAAATCAATAACACATCAGTGCTCCCTCCCAACCTGGAAGTCATATATTCCTTTTTCAATAAGGAAGTCATTTCCATGAGCTTTTGCTTGAGTACACAAACTCTTTCATCTTGGACAAAATCTTTACCAAAATGTCTACTTATCTACTCATCTGTGGAGATATATATAGGATAACTACTTTATCTTTTCTGGACTTCATCACAGGGAATGTAATGCTTGATCTCAATGTACTTCATTCTTTCTAGAACACTGGTCTTCTCTGAAGGCTTCATATAGCTCTGATCAATATAGTATATCATTGTTCGATTCATCTTTGTTTCTTGCTAGCTGATAACATCGTGGCAAGGGTCAAATTGGAATATATCCAAGTGGTACTTCTTCTTCCATCATGAGAGTTTGTTATGGATTAGCAAGCCAACATCCTGAGCTTCTGAATAACCATTCTGATACAATATATATGTTATAGAAAGTCTTCACCATGCTTCTACTGTGCATTGGAGGTTCTCCACCAAGTTGTCTTCTTCCATCTACACACAAGGGTCTCTTTCTGGTATACCTCAAAGCCTTGAGGTTGCTCTACATACGCTCTTTGTTCAATTATTCTAGAGAACAGTCTTTGCATTCATCTGATGTAAACTCCAACCCATGGATATTGCAGACGATATAATGACTCATGTAGAGATATGTCTGGTTTACTGGAACAAGCAATCATCATATTCTTCTCTCTCCATCTAGGAGAACCTCTAGTTCTGAATCTCGCAATGCTTACATTCATAAGTCTTTCATACATTGTTCTTCATCACAACTTTTGGTTCCTCTACTTGATTGCTTTTAGTGAGTTCATATCAGGTTGGTAGTCTTATGATTCTCGATACATTGACTGGTTGTTCTGTCTTTTATTTCTCTTTTGGAATCTTCATGTTCTTTCTCATGTTTCTCTTTAGCTCTTGAGTTCATGGAGTTTTCTATAGATTCCATGCCCTGGAGATTTTATCTTCTTCCTTTCATCATAGGATCATGGATGTGAATGGACAACCATGTATACTTTGAGGCTTCTCTTTCGGAGAAGACTTCTTCTAAAGTCAAACTGAACACGTACTGCTTTTCATTGCTGCTACCATAGATATATACTTCATCATCTTCAATGAATCATAGGATTAAATCCCTCCTAATACTTGCTTCATGTATGAATGTATTCTCTTCTTTTGGTAATATATAATTGGCTCCCTCCATCTAGGAGAGTCCACACTTCTGTCTGCATCCTTATTGCCTTCTGCAAAGTGTCACAAATCTTTTTCCAAATTCCTCTTGATTTTTGACTTCTTTTTGTATTTACTTCTTCTAGGCTTCTTTCTGATTTTGGGTTATCTTGCAGCTTGTCTTATAGTCATAGTGATAGCAGTCCTTATCTTGTTGTTCTTCCATAAGTATAGTTTCTCTTTGAACATATTATCTTCTAGAAAATAGATATGCAAGATATGTACAGAAAAACATGGAAGCGTATTGTTACCTTGTCTTAGAAGAAGAAGTCTGTTTTGCCCTGCTTGGGTTTATTTGAGGGTTCCCTTTCTTCGGCAACTGATGATTCGTGTGTTTCCTTCCTTCTCTTTAACTCAGGACAATGATTCTTGTAGTGACCATACTTTTGACAATTGAAGCATTGTATTCTTGACATATATTTCTCTTGATTTGGCTTCTTCCTTGAACCAAACTTCCTTTTGTTCCTGAAATTCTTGAATCTTGTTGTGAAGGCTTGATCATCGTACTTCTTTTGGGGCTTCTCTTTTCCACTGATCATTGATTCTTCTTGAGCACAACAAGTCAAAACTTCTTCAAATGTAGGATACTCCTTCCTTGTGTTCATGCTTGCGACAAATGCATCCCATGTCTTAGGAAGACCATTGAGTACTATGTTTACCAATTCCTTCTCTGAAACGATCTCTTCAATAGATTGTAGTTGATCTCTTATATGAGATATTTTCACAAAGTATGATGTTATGTTGTCATCATCATTCATTTTCATGTCACGGATTTCATTCTTCAGACTCATTACTTGTCCAATGTTTCTGACTAAGAAGAGGTTTGTTAGGGCATCGTACATCTTCTTCGATGAGTCAAGATGGGATATGTAGGGTATCAAGTGGTATTTTATAGAGTCCACTATGATACTCATGGAATTGATGTCACCATCTTTGAACTTCTCCATAACTACAACATTCTGTGGTTCCTTCTCTTTTCCTTCTTCAAACTCTGGTTCCATGATCTTTCCTTTCACGATATCCAACACTTTATTCTTGGCAAGGATGAGGTCAATCCTTGTCTTCCAAGCTCTGAAGTTAGAAGCTCCATCTAATTTGTTTTCTGACTTCATAGAGTAAGTCATGGCTGCTTTGACTTGGTCAATCCTAGATTTGACCAAAAACTCAAACTTGATGTCTTGGCTTGCTGAGAGTACCAGGAGATGCGCTAGGCTAGGGCGCACTGGTCTATCCAGAAATTAGGTCAATCCCTTCACTTAAGGTTCCTCAATGAGAGGGTTAGGGTTTCTGCAACTGCACCTACTAGTAACCCTAGGGGCAGTTCTTTGGTGACTGCTCTTGCTAGAAAACCTAACAATAGTTCTTCAACCAACTTAATATCCTTATGGCTATGCTCCCTTCCAGTGGTTAGACTGAGTGAAGGAGGTGTGGGCCCATAACCTGTTAGAATATGATGGATGTGATTGTTTTACCATAGACAATATCACTATTGTCACCCAACCATAGGCCGAAGCCACCCTCCGAGCACCTTAACCTTGATAAAGAATCACTCCGGAAGCAAACCCTAGGCTAGATAGCCAAACAAAGGGTAGCACACCTTTCTCCAAGGATAGCACACCAAACAAGAGATGATCAGATAGTCCAAACCATAACCAAGAGACAATCCAAGCCAAAACCAGAATCTGCTAGCTGCAACAGCTGCAACAACAACTCTCCTCCAAACTTGCGCACAAAACTGGCTAACTGCAGTGCGCACAAGTGAGCTCTGCAGTTCTGAGATTGCTTGCCAGAATGAAGACTGGCCTCCTTTATTTATACTAATTATGGCTAACTGCCTGGGCCGACTTCTCATTTTGGGTACCTATTTACTCAGTATATATTATTTCTTCTCGTTGACTTCTTCTCTTGGAGGCTAATAACCTAATACAAATTATCCTCTTGATCCGGCTTGTCTTCTAGGGTTATTAGCCAACTCATTAGGGTTTCTTCTTGCTTCCCGAAATATTCTATTCTCGTTAGGTTTACACATGGAGGTAAATACCTCCCATAGCTACCACAATATCAACAGGATGCAGAGTATTATGGACATGATGAATGATCGTGGAAATCATGCCAACGTTCATGTCATAATTTCAAAAATGTATAGCAAAATTATTGGTAGGAAAAGGTGGAATGTTTATGGTTCCAATGAAATCATGGTTTTGAATCATATCAAATGCAATGATTTGATTTTTGAAATACACATGTCAAAAATAATTTTTTTGTCATGCATATGTTTTATAATGTTGTATGAAAGCTTTTAATATATGCACGAAGATGAATTGGTGTAGAAATGTAAGATATGATGTGTGATAGGATATGGATTTGGTCAACGACTATGAAATCATAGATTTTAACCAGATTAGCAAAGTAAAAGTATTCATCTTTTCACAAATTCGGTATTTAAAATGCACTATAGTTTAATAGATTGTTACCTTACTCTTGTTGTTACCTGTAACCTTGCCACTTGACCTTCATATATGTTGCATCTTTGAATTTATTTGTGAGATGTTTTACTGATGGAAAACTGAATAAATGTTGCTGGAATGAAGCGTTGACGAAGAACTGCTGATGAAGAAACCCATAGACTTCAAGAATGCTACTGAGGATTGTTGATAAAAAATGCTACTAAAAACTTATAAAAATGTCGATGAAGACATCGATAGACTATAAAGAATGTTGATGTAGATACCTTCAAAATTTATTGATGAAAATAATTTTTGAAAATTTTGATGAAGAAATGATAGATTTATTGATGAAACTTTTTGAGGATACCTTGAACAATCTGTTGGAGGTTAGTATTCAACAATTATGAAATTAATCACATAATCTTTCAGTGGCTGCAGAAAGTATGCCATTGTAAAAAGATATGAAATGTTAATACCAACTGTAGAAACTACTGCTAACTTTATTACTGAAAAAGATGGAAAACTTGGAAGAAAAACTTGTCTGTCTGCAACTGAAATTGATTTCTGAAACTGAGAAAAATTTGATAAAAATCTTCCTTCTGTTTGCCTGATCCTGCCTGATCCGAAAATATCTTTTAACAACAACGGTTGAGTTTTTAAAGCATGAGTTATTTAACCATTTAAGAAAACTGATGAAAGAATGAAGAATTAATGATGAAACATGGCATCCATAAAGCAATATATAGATCTGGAAATAAGCATGAAGAAACAACAAACCATAAACAACAAAGTTGATAACGGAGTTCGGCACAAAATTGCCTACGTCTTCGGGCCTTTGTCTCAGTGGGGGAGGTTTCTTTATTAATTCTTCAATGCTTGAAAAGTACATCAAAATTACATCAAACAAATTTCATATTGATCTCACTGTGTTCTGCTCGACCTTAGAAATCCAATGCAACTAACGACACTGAAAAAGGCTGAGTATAGCCTTCGGAAATGGCCTCCAAAGTTCTCCTAATTCATTGGTTTTCTCTGCATAAATAACACTATTCTTCTCTATTTTGCATAAAATCGACTTCCTTCTACAATGGTAAATCTTTTGATTTAAAAAGTACAGGTCGTGGGATCAAATCCCAACAAAATCCAACTTGTGGAACGAAATATGCATCGAATATGGGTTGAAATCTCCTTGATATTCCATAAAATATGTAATATGGTTTTAAATAAAACCATTACAAAGTTCTCGACCCACAATATGTGCACGCATTTAATAAACCACATAAATATAATTTATATAACCATATTACAAAGTATTGAAAAATTATATAGTGCGTGGATATTGAGCAACCCCTGGTCATAACGCCTTTTTATACATTACACTTAAGAGTGCACATTGTGGCATTTTATGGTGGAATCAACCCTATCCTAAGGCTTCGTACCCACTTTTTTTTGTTTTCATTTTGAAATACATGGTCAACACCATATAAGTATGCCGAAGGCATTCTTTAGTGTTAGGTTTTGTAGAAAACCTGTCAATTGGTTGACAGGTTTTCTAAAACCATCATCCAAAACCACCTTTGTACACCTGTACATGTCCTCCTGCACCAAGAAACAAGCAAACAGGTGAGAAGGTGAGTTCATGTCAAATCTATCTGCAGTCTGCCAACACCCCACTTTGTTGTATTTAAAATGGTTGTATTTAATTGAGCCGTGATGGCGGTGGCAACGCGACTGGTTACAAACACGAGAATTTATGAGCACCGATACCCCCACCTGTGCCTCCAAGTGTGAAAGAAGGGCGGATGATAAGTGGGTATTCCCCAATAGATTCTGCTATCTTAAAACAATCCTCCAAATTAGTCGCTATTCCAGAGGGGGGGGGGGACTTCACTCCAATCTTATCCATTGCCTTCTTGAACAACTCCCTGTCCTCCGCCTTCTTGTTTGCATCCAACTTGGTGCCTATCATCTCCACACTGTATTTCTCCAAGGCTCCCCGTTCCACCAGAGCCACCGCCAGATTCAGTGCAGTCTGGCAGCCCATAGTTGGCAGGAGCGCATCGAGCCTCTCCTTCTCAAAGACTTGCTCTACTAATTCTGGGGTCATGGGGGTAATATATGTCATGTTGGCCAAATATGGATCCGTCATAATAGTGTCGGGATTAGATCTAATTAGAATGACCTTGTAACCTTCTTCCTTCAGGGCGTTTCATGCCTGAGTTCCAGAGTAATCAAACTCATAGGCTTGGACTATGACAATGGGTTTGACCCCCATGATCATAATTTTCTTCAAATCCATGCGCTTCCCACTTGTGGGTACATGCTTCTCCCTCTTCTCACTAATGGAGATATCCTTCGTCTCCACTGTGAGGCCTGTTTGCATGCATTTGCTGAGAATTCGGTGACGGCCTGATGCATTTTTTATTCAGGGGAAGCATATGAAAGAGCCAAACAAGCTACGGGACTGGAACGAAAAGTGGGTGATTGATTCCAACTTGTTGGACAGGTGATGATTCACAAAGGAATGAGATCCTAACAATGCAACGACCATCGTTTCAAACTCCCAATTTTTCCACAGTTAAAATATATCCATCCAGCTAAAACCATCTCAATCGACCTCCTTACGTTGTGAAGCCGTAGTTATCTTGTGAAATACAGGGTTTTGAGGAATGTTCACCGAAAGATATGAGGATTCTAGAGCTACAACACTGTAATCTTCGTCTTGTTTTCGGATAATCTGTGCGGGTAAGCACAGTTTCTTTATGGACATGATTTCAGAGAAATAATACTCTTTACAAAATTAATCGGCTGAAATGCTTGAATCCACAACGATTTATGGGGAACATGGACTTTTTTTTTCAGGAGAATCTTTGATTTTTTGTGATAGAGAAAATTAAATCTGGTTTTGTATTCCCGAGAAGTCTGGAAAATATGAGTGGAGACAACTCCATGGCCCATGGTATTGGGAAATTAAAAGTAAAAACTCTTAAATAAACTTAAACGACCAAACTTCTGCTCAATTTTAAGGTTTGAGTGCACAATAATACTACATATTTCCAGTAAGCGATGTGTGTACAATCCTTGAGCTTGTGTAGGTCATTTGAAGAATTTTGCACACCTATCTTCTGGTAATTTTAGTGGAGTTTTTGTCTAACAAGTTCGACCAAGCTTATGAGGTGAAAAATATTCGTTCGTTGTAGGTGATTGAGCTGTTCATTTAACTTTCTATTCAGTTGGTCAATCCACCACTTTTTTTTCCCTTTTCTTTTTCTTTGGCACCATTTGTAGAAATGCCAAAGGATAAGTAGAATGGAGGTCACTGCTTGTTTTATAAGAATTATTTATGAGAAACACATTATTATAGTGGATTTATTTGTTTTTTATACCCGATTTCCACACAGGAGATCTAAGCAACTCCCTTATTCAATATCTTTATGTTTTTAACAAGTGATTGCTTCTGATACTGCTATTTTATTTTTTTTCTTAAATTTGATCAACTCTTTAGATTTATTGTTCATGATATGTAATGCCGGGTAATCTATGATTATTGACTATGCTTTCCTATCTCTCTGTATGCAGGTATCCAATTTGTGTGTTTGAGCGGATTGTCGGGATTTTCATTTTACAAGCAATTGTCCAACAATTGTCCATTAGATAATAATAACATGTTCACAATGAATTGTTTTTATCAAAGTCTGAAGGGATAGATCATAACATAGGCTAGAAGTGCATAACATAGTGTTTCTATGTTGTGCTTCCAAACCTTTGGTTCACCTCGAGAAATATTGGCTCAAACCTTTGTTTTTAGTTTGAAGACCTTTTCTACATATTGTTGCATTTTCATCTTTTCAACTGTTACAGGAGTCAGACCTTCATCTGACCATGAGTCACCTGCATGATGGCTATTCGATGTCCTCGTTCTTTGGATTCTTTGAAAATCATTTTAGAATTTTTATCGGTAAGCATCATTCAATTCCTCTGTAAGGCTTAGTCAAATAGTGACATGTTTTGAGACTGTTTTAGAAGAAAGATTAGAGAAACTCAAGATGAATAAGCCAAAGGATTTTATAGATCTAACATGGATACTACAAGCCATGGAAATCTTGTTCTCACTGCATACTGATCTAAAATCCTTAGTTGGGGATCTCGGGTTTCCTATAGCAAAATGGGATGAAAAATGGATTGATCAGTATCTGGATGACACTGTAAATCTGCTTGATATTTCTATTGTATTGAATGCAGAAATCTCATGGATACTACACCGCCATCTTATAGTCCAATACGTAGTACATACTGCATTTGTTGAATTTCTCTGATGGAATGCAATCATCTGACAAGCTCCATATTATAGTCCAGTACATAATACGTATTGCATTTGTTGAATTTCTCTAATGGAATGCAATCATTTGACAAGCTATATTTCGTGCCAAAGATCATTTGGGAGAATTCATGGGAGAAACAAAAGCCAAGGAGAAAAATGGTAAAGAGATGAGAAATACTCAGCTGCATAAAGGAAGCTGACATACACTTAACAAAAACACCGAACATTGAAAAGTCACAGATAAAACTAGTGGAAAACAAAAATGAGAGTTGGGTAAAGAGATTAGAAATACCCAATTGCAGAACAAGGTATGACATTCCCCAACAAGTTTGCAACCAAATCTGCATTTTTTTGCAGCCCTCAGTATATACAATACCTGCAACTACTGCAAGTCACGGTTAGGATAGAAAGAGAAGAGGGTGCATTACATGTTTCCATTACTAATTGTAGCTATGATTATCAACAACCATTGAAATTTCTATCCCAGGAATATGCGATAGAGTAGATTTGGCTAAAACATACTACGGAGGATTAAACTAGTCCATGATAAGGTAACGAAAAATATGTGTGATACACACCTCTTTTATAATTTAGTGATGGGTATTTTGTAGTTTGATTTCAATATGCAGTGTCAAATGTAGTTATAAACATAAAAAAAGAGTGTTGGGATACATTTTCTTTATCAGATTTGAGGATACATTTTCTTTATTAGATTTAGTATCTATTCAAATTCGCTTGAAATTTATCATCTGAATATATAATTCCACTTA
>ML808853.1:133655-155442 GCA_009831015.1 Picea engelmannii
ACATTACGATAAATTAATGTTGATTTGTAGCCAAATGAAAGGAACATAGACTAACCAAATTACATAGTTTGAATTTATAAACAATGAAAAACATGCATCACTAACAAACAATTTTGATTCAGACAAAATGATAGTTAGGAAGGAGGTGAGTAGGGTATGTATACCTCCTTAGACTTTACCAATTTGGTGTCTGGCTTGATCATGACCTTAAAAATGGATTATTATTATTATTATTATAAAAAATGAATCACAAAAGAACAATGCCAAGACAATGATATTTAGATGTATAAACAATATAAGTGTGCATCATAAATCATAATCATTCTCTCCTTGGAAAACATATATTTAGATTTATAAAGAAGAATAAACTATAATCACTTTACTTCATACAAAAATATTTTTGAGTCTATACACACTACAAACTTGTGTTAAGGTTAGAGATTCAATCCTTATCAATAATAAATCGAAATTATTCACGATGACATAAAGATATTTAATTTTATAGACAATAACTTTAAATATATTGAAAATGAACATAGATTCATTTAAATTATGGATTCATTATTAATATGATTAAGATTTATAAACAAAAAATATTTTTAGTACATTACTAAACCCTATAAAAGTTTAAAAAAATTTGAAACTAAATTCGTAAAGTTAAAATATTATTATGCATCATAACTTGGAATAATAATATTTTGCATTGGTAATCTGGTTTCTAAGTAGATTCTATTTATAAGTTTTATTTATTTTACTAGGTTTTATTTATTTTCACTTTCATTACTTCGACATTCTCATTCTCCCTTTTATGAAGTACGCTAGTATAAAATAATCCAAAGATATGGTTCATGAGATTCAACCTTTGTAATATTCGTTTCCCTTTTAAAATGAGATTTTTCCCCTTTTGTTTTATGATAATATATAATATTTTAAACCAATCCACTTTAATGCTTTAAAATATTTCATATAATATTTTAAACCAATCCACTTTAATGCTTTAAAATACTTCATATAATATTTTAAACCAATCCACTTTAATGCTTTAAAATACTCCATATGGGTGATTTGAATATTTTAAAATGGATTAAGTTATGGTTTGGTGAATATAATAACATATCAAAATGACATCCAACCATGTCATTTCTAGTCAAATGAAACCACATCACCTGCCACATGAAACCACATCACCTGTCACATGTCATGTTGCCATGTTAGCCACTGAACCTTCTATGACCAAAATTTCAAACTGCAACAACTTTCATATGTGATGTTCAATTTACAATCCGTTTGCGCCGCCAGAAAGGTTGTGACGAGATATTTGCAATGGATTTGGTCTCGCTCTAATACAAGAAATTTGAATATTGGGCCTTTTTGGATCCATTTGGATCACTGCCTTCCATTTCTGGTTTTCAAGCAGAGCCTTATTTTCTTGAATCTTGCCTGTCATTTTTGGTTTTCAAACAGAATCCATGCACAACTGTGCCATTTCTGGTTTTCAAACAGGATCCATGCACAACTGCGCCATTTCTGGTTTTCACACATAGTGCCAAATTTATTTATTTATATTATATATATATTAATATTTTTATTTATTTATTTATTTTCATCATATATATTTTTAAGAAAATTAATTCTGGACAGGGACAAAAGAATCCTCCCTATTCATTATTTCCATGTCTGACTGTTGGAGAAAATGAGTAATAAATTCCTCCCGATTCAATGGTTTGTTATATACTCTCAATCTATGACCATTGATCAAGAAAGAAATACCTTCTGCATATGTTGCTCTAATTTTTATTGCTCCATTATCATAAAATTCCTCTACTTCATATGGACCCAACCATCAGGTACTAAGCTTTCGCTTAAATTTTTTGTATCTAGACTCAAATAAAAGAGCCCAATCACCTGGTTTGAAGGTCTTCTTCTTTATTAATTTATCATGCCATTTGGTTCTTTGTTGTTGAATAAGAGTTGTCTAGTGAATAACCTCCTGTATGCTTTCATCCAACTCATTGAGTTGAGATAACCTTTGTTGTTGTGATTTTGATAAGTCCATTCCAAGCTTGGCTGTTATCCTAAAAGTCTTGATCTGGAACTCAATATGCAGTAAGACTTGTTTTCCATATGCAATCTCATACAGTCTATGACCAATAGTACTTCTCCATGTAGTACGGTAAGCCCACAAAGCTTCCAGAAGTCGATCTTTCCAATCTTTATGATGCATCTGAGCTGTCTTGGTTAGGATAGCTTCAAGAAATTTATTGGTTGATTCCACTTTCCCATTGGCTTGTGGATGGTATGGAGAAGATTTCCGATGTTTGATCTTGTACTTCTCCATGATATTCTGAACAAGTTTTGATGTGAATTGAGCACCTTGATTTGTAACAATTTCTCTTGGAATACCAAAACGAGTGAATATGTCCTCAAATAAAAAATCTACAATAGATTTTTCAGTAGCAAAAGTAAGTGGTTTAGCCTCTACCCATTTTTTCACATAATCAGTACATACTAAAACATACCTTTTATTCCTTGATGTTGGAGCAATTGGTCCCATAAAATCTAGAGCCCATCTTTCAAAAGGTTCAATGAGTAGTTGTGGTTGTAGATGCATTTCACCTGCTTGTACTGGCCTTCCCATTCTTTGACAACTATCACATATTTTCACATATTGCTTAGTATCTTTGAAAAGAGAGGGCCAATAATACCCCAAACAGAGGATTTTATAAGAATTTCTTCGATTAGCAAAATGTCCTCCACATGGTTCATCATGGCATGCTTTGAATATGTCATATATCTCATCTTCTCTAACACACCTCCGAATGATCAAATTAGGTCCTATCCGAAAAAGTTCTCCATCAATCCTTGAATACAAAGTACTAGCTTTAATAACTTTCTATTTCTCTTTTTGTAACAGATGTTGAGGTAATTTTCCAGTGACCAAGTAATTGGCAATATCTGCAAACCAAGGAGATTTGTTAGCTATTGCAAATAAATGTTCATATGGAAATTCATCATTAACAAGAATTAATTCACCTTCATTTTGAATCCTAGACATAAAATCTTCCACTACATTTTCTTTTCTAGGTCTATCTAATATGGTGATATCAAACTCCTGAAGTAAAAGAAGCCACCTAGTAATTATACCATTAGTAATTGGTTTTTTCATTAAATATCTAATGGATGAATGGTCCGTGTGGACAAAACCTCATATCCTGTGATATAGTGCCTAAATTTATTGATGGTATGCACTACTGCAATAAATTCTTTTTCTGTGACTGTGTAATTTAATTCATGAGGTGTCAAATTCTTGCTAACAAAGTAAATGGCATATGAAACCTGATTTTATTTTTGTACCAAAACTACACCTAAGGCTGTATTAGAAGCATCTATAGATATATGAAATGGAAGAGACCAATTTGGTCCTCTTAAAACAAAAGCTATAGAAAGTTTCTCTTTTAAAATTTCAAATGTAGTTTGGCTTGGTGTATTCCAAGAAAAATCATTATCTTTTGTGAGAAGTTTAAACAATGGAGATGTTATTTGTGTGAAATTTTCAATAAAACTCCTGTAGTAACCAACATGTCCTAAGAAACTTTTGACATCCTTTTGATTCTTTGGCATTGGAATATTGGAAATGACTTCTATTTTCTTTGGATCCACCTTTATTCCTGTAGAAGACACAAAGTGGCCCAAAATTATTCCTTTAGTTTGTAACATAAAGCATTTCTCATAAATTAGTGCTAAATTTGTTTCTTGACATCTGATTAACACTTTTTCTATGAAATTCTAATGCTTCCTCAAAAGTATTTCCATAAACAATAAAATCATCCATATAAACCTCTACACAATCATGAATCAGTTCAGAAAATATACCCAATACAACATGTTGGAAAGTTGCAGGTGCATTACATAATCCAAAAGGTAGTACCCGATATGCATACATACCCCAAGGATAAGTGAATGTGGTCTTATCCTGATCTTCCAGAGCAATTTGAATTTGGTTGTAACCCCTAAAGCCATCCAGAAAGGAAAAGTAATTTTTTCCTGCTAATGTATCTAGTACCTGATCTATGAAAGGTAATGGTAAATGATCTTTCAAGGTTGATTTATTCAATTCCTTGTAATCCACACACACACACACACACACACACACACACACACACACACACACACACCATTTTCCATTTTTCTTTGGAACAATTACCAAAGGTGATACCCATTGACTATCTGAAATTGGATATATAAAATTAACATTCAGTAATTTCTACAGTTCATCTCTCACAATTTCCTTTAAAAGCAGATTCATTCATATTTGAGGCTGCCTGATAGCTCTGGAATTCTCCTCTAAATAAATATGATGAATACAAGTATTTGGTTGAATTCCTCTCATATGAATGTACTCCCATGCAAATGCACCAGATTGTTGCTTCAATATTTTAATTAGTTGTTTTTGTTGAAATTCTTCAAGATGAGAATTAATATTTAAAGTTTTTCCTCGATGAATTTCAATTGGAAGATTACTAGATTCTAGTTTTAAAGCATTTACTGACATTGATTTTGCAAGTGGTAATAGATTTTCATCAGTACAATTTTCCTAATTTTTTTTGTCCAAGATATAATAATCTAATGCCCCTCATGATATAGAGAAAAATATGAATTATTAATGTAAGTAATGATATGCTTTTCCTCATTATCATCCTTTAAACTCATAGCTTGTTCAAGTGTAAAAAGTGGTTGTACTATTCGATGATCTTCAAAAGATTGTGTTATATCAGATTCGTTTATTGCTTTGGTAGGTGGATACAAATGAAATTTATTTTCAGAATCCCCATGTTTGATTGTCATATCACCATATCTACACCCTATATATGCATAAACAATAGCTAACCATGACCTACCCAAGATCAATGGATAACCACCCAAATTAGTTTTAGGTTTTAAAACCACAAATTCTATTGGGTATTCCCATGAATCTATTGAAACTATGACATCTTCTAAAAGTCCTTTAGGCTTAATGACTGATCTCTCTGGTAATTGCAAAACAATTGGTGTATAACAAAGATTAGAAACATGTAATGAATCCATAATTTCTTTTGTCATTACATTTATTGCTGCTCCTAAATCTATCAATGTATTGGCAATAACAACATTATTAATATGAATTTGTACAATGGGACTTCTAGGATCACTATACTTCTGCATAAAAAATTTCCCGGACATTAAATCTGCTAATTTGCCAATAGCTTGTACAGTTTGTGGATATTTTTTCTTTCTTCCTTGTTTTTTTATGCACACCTCCCTAACTGTTTTGGAATATATAGGAATATCCTTAATTGTTTGTAGTAGGGGAATTTTAATGCAAACATTTTTTAACTCATCTAATAAATCAAACTCAGGTTGTAGGATTTGTTTATGCAAATTTAACCTTTCAGGAAAAGGTGGTGTTTGTTTTTGTTGATTTTGTTGAGTTTGATCTATAGAAGTAGAAGTTTGTTGATTTTCCTTATTGATTAGTGGATCAAGAGTTTCCTCCTCAATTTGTTCCTCAATAATTGGAGAATTTTTCTGAATTACTTTACCAGATCTAAGTTGAATGTCATTTAGATCCAGTGAAGTAATCACATATGTTGGGAATTGTGGAAAATTTGGTAACTCGGCGTTATAAGCAGTCTGGGATACTTTATTGTTGGGATTAGGAATGGGTTGAGTAGGTAGTTGAGTAGGTCATGGAGGTTGTTGGGTGGAAGGTAATTGTAATTGTTGAGGTTGGGTAATTTGTGGAGGTTGGGTAGGATGGGGTTGTGACTGTGGTGCTTGTGGGGGGTATTGTGGAGTATATTTCTGATATGAAGGGTAATGATTGGTAGATGTAGATCCATAGTTAGTTCCCCTCCAACCTTGTTTCCAAGGATGGTTTGGAGTTTCTTGTGGATGCCATGTCTGCCAAGGCATAGGAAGAGTCCAGTTGGTTTGATGTGGAAATGACTGTAAGTAAGGATTATATTGTTGAGTAAAGTCTTGTGTCATACCTATTGTTCGTGGCATCCATGGGAGTTTTGGTACTATGAAACATAGTTGTTCAGTAAAATCCCAGCTACCTTGGAAAACTGACTTTAATCCCAACAATGATGGACAATTCTCCATCATATGATTATTTGCACAAATTCCACAAACATCAATAATTTCAAGTGGGCATTCTCTTGATGCGTGCTTCTTTCTACATTTAGGACATAATACTATTAGGGTTCATTTTCCTCTTCTTTTTTCCATTTTACTTTTAAAACATCAAACTCATAATTCAAAGTCCTAAGAATATAGGTTTTAAAGTTTTCAAGTAAATTTCCAATTTTAGCTCTACTTACCTCTCCAGTTGCTGACTTTTGAACTCGAGACATACCATCTTTAGGTCCCTTACCAGATTTACTTTTTCCTCTTGAAATGTGTATGCATAGGGCACCAGTTTCTGGAAAATCTAGGTGAGACACGTCACCTTTTCTCATCAAATTCAACATATCAATCCACTCATCCCTAATTCCTCAGAGAAAAATGACTTTAAGAGTTTCAAGATCTAGAGTATGTTGTTTAGTTCTTTTTACAGTGTCAAGAAATCGATCTAGAAACTCTTCAATACTTTCCTCTTCTTTTTGTGATATTTTGAATAATTGTTCTCTCATACCACTATTTGTGCAATAGTCACGATATTTCTCCAAGAAGATTTGTTTCATAACATCCCATGTGTGAATATAATTTATTACTAGACCCATGAACCAGCGTAAGGCTGAATCTTTAAGGGTTGCTGGAAACAATTTCAGTTTTTGGGCATCCTAAGAGTAATCATAACTGCGACATAGCACTTCAAATTCAAATAAAAATGTTTCAAGGTCCTTAGAAACCATACCTCGAAAGTTTGGTAAGGCAAAAAGATTAATTTTTTTCATCTGAACATTCTCATTTGGATATTCAATAGGAAATCCAAATTCCTCCACTTCATCTACTCCTGTTTCTCCACATCTTCCACCTCCTCTTCCATCATCTCTTCAATTATTTCTAGGTCCACCTACACTGCCTCCAATTACTTCTTCTTCCCTTGACATGTTTATAGATCCTTGTGTTTCCACTGAAACTTCAGGTTCAAGTTTGGTAGGCGATGGATCTTGAACTTCAAGGTGACTTTGGAAGAATTCTTGTTCTTTAGCAGATGAAAGAATCACAACTTCTTGAGTTGGTTGTAATACAATCTCTTCCTCCTCTTTAACTTTTCCTTTTATTTAAGACGTTGGTGTTCTTCTCGATGGTCCTCCTCTAATGGTTCTACTTGCAGATCTATTAATAGATGGTGTGGATCTTACTGCACCACGAGATGAAACATAAGGATTTCTTGGATTAACAGTTCTACTTAACCTACCTATAAATATACCTTGAGTATCCATAGGTCTATTCATGCATTCTAACTAACATGCTTTTATTTATTTATTTTGAACATGAAACCAATTCTCTCTGTATATTTCCCTGGCAACGGTGCCAAAAATGTCAGTCAAATTCTATTATAGGAATTTGGTTCATTAAATTTTCAACTCAGGTTTGTAACCTTATGAAAAATATAGCACTGTATGTGCAGAAACTTGGTTTCCAATTTTTGTTATTATGAATGCAATGGAGATTGATTTCTAACTTATCCTAATTTTTCAGTGAACACAAAAGCAGAGTGATAACATAGTGCAAAATTTTAAAACATAGTATAAATGAAAACAACTTCAAAAGCCAATAGTCACTTAATATTTAGTTCTTAACTTCATGAATGTGATCAATATGATTTCATGAACTATAGAAAATTCCCAGTTGGTTTTGTAAACTAATGAAAAGCTAAATTGACTTTGAAAATTTAAAAGAAACTAAACTAATAAATTAAAATCTATTGCTAGTGTTGTTTACTCACAATAGTACTCAAGAGTTTATTTAATTCTTTGATCAAAAGCTTTATGGATTTTGTCAATTGACTCCACAAACTACATATTTTGCTAATTATCTTTGCTTACCAAAGTCAAGGGTACTCAATAACCACTGTATCGGAATCAACACTGTAGATGAAACAAGATTCAATTGTAGAAAATAAAAGGACAACTAAAAATAAAAGTTAGAATTTGAAAACAAAGTAGCAAAGAAATAAGTAACAAACTTAGTCATAGGGGGGCCTCATGCGTCCTTGTATGTTAATGGAAGAGTCTTATGTAGATACGAACTACGAATTACTCAATCATATAATTGATGCAATGAAAATCAACAACACTTGTATTAGATCAAAGTCAAAAGTACAATATCTTATGACTTCCACGATGATTTATGTAGTGTTTGAAGTCTGAATTTATACAAAATGAATCAAGACCATTTTAGATCCGATTTTATAGGAATGTGATCATTTAAACTTGCAATTGAATATGCATTTAAGATTTACAACGATATGGAAAATATCAATATCGACAAATGCCATGGAGAAATTCATGATAGGATGCATGGATTTCTCCATATGATTTTGTTCCTCAAATCAATATCTTGATGGAGTCTTGAGCTTGCCCGCCTTGCCACATCATTGCCACATAAGTAGGTTGAACACAACTTTGAATTTTTCTTCTTGACATCATCGAGGGTTCTTGCACTGATTTGACAGATGGGTAAGCTGGAGTTATAGATTTGGCACTTGGTATAATTTTGGATTTATTCTGGAAGAATCCCAAAATTTGAGTTTAAACAAATCTGCTATAGAAAGTCGTTAGTGATTATAGGAATTCAGTAGTTGCAGAATCAAAAGATTCTACAACTTACTTTTAAAATAACAATGAATTAAACTATATTGCATCAAAATAACCAAAATAAGTTAAAGATTAAACTTTTACCTCTGACGCTATTTGGTATCAAGGCTGGGATGGAATAAGGGTTTATTATGGGAAAAAAAGGATTTTGGTATATGAGAAATGGCTAACATTTATGCACAAATGATGACAAAAGAGTGACTTTTTGAAGCCCAACACTGACTAGTAAGTTTATTGTTGATTTTGAGTGTTTTTGCAGGGCTAATTTCTATGGTTTTGATAGTTGGATCTTCTATTTCAGCAATGAACAATTCTATCCATAATTCTTTGTTATTTTCAGCAAAAATTTCAGATCTGTTATCATCATTTATCCCTTCTATTTTCACATCGTCTAGATATTGATTTTGCAGAAAATATTCAAGGAAAGCATCCTCATCAATTGTACTATTAGTCAAGGATGTGTTTATTGTGTAGATGGTATATACAACTATTTGTGTTAGATATTCTTCCTCTTGCACCCACACAAGCATATTTTGTGTTCTCAAAGGTTGTGCATGAGGGTAAAGAACAATATGCTTTTGGGATAAGCCATCAGTGATAGTCATATTGCCTACTCTAAAACCAATGTATGCATTTTTTGTGGCCAACCAAGGCCTTCCCAAAATGAGAGGATATCCATTGGGTTGAGACTTGGGTTGAAGGAATAGGAAGTCAATAGGGTACTCCCAAGAATCAATGGAGATTATGATATCTTCTAACATGTCTTCAGTTTTGATTATAGATATGTCTGGAAGATGGAGGACAATGGGGGTGTCTCTCAAAAATATATAAAGGTTGAGTCTTTTCATAGTATCTTTAGTCATAACATTGATATCAGTCCCTAGATTAATAAGAGTATTTTGGACTAGGGTGTTGTTGATGTGTACATTTACTAGAGGACTTCCTGGATCCAAGTATTTAGGCACAATCAACTCCCCAAGCATAAGGTCATCTAATTGTCTGACAACATTTATGGTAAGGGAATATTTTCTTCTTCTCCCTAGTCTTCTAATGCATTCTTCCTTGATATATTTGTTGAAAATGGGCACATCCTTAAGAGATTGTAAGAGAGGCATCTTTATGCACAAATTCTTAAGCTCTCCTAAAAGTTCTTTTTCCTTAGATGTATAAGTTTTCTTTTCTTGTAATCTTTTAGGGTAAGGAGGGGTTTGTGGTTGAGGTAAGGTAATATCTTCTTTCTCAAATTCTGCATTTCCTATGAGATTAGGTTGTTGTTGCAAAATTTTTCCCAATTTGAGATTTATCTCTTGTAATTCCAAAGAATACGTCTGATAAGTTGTATCATTGTTGTACAAAGGTTGAACTTTCTTGTTGTTTGGATTTGGAGCAGGTTGAGCAGGTAGATTAGGTTGTTTAGGAGGACCATTGTTTTGAGTAGTGTTGTTAGGTTGAGGAGGAGGAGGCAATAATGCAGGTTGAAATTTTTGTGGCCTCCATCCTTGTGGTGGTTGACTCCATTAATTTTTTGGTATGTTAGGAAAAGGTTGGTATGGAGGAGGAATTGGAGGTCCTTGATACTGCCAAGAATTTGGATTTGTCCAAGGTGATGGGTTATACCATGGTTGATGAGACATTTGAGAATTATATGCACTAATATTTTGAGCATGATTGAAGTTCAAACATGTTTGGAATGGTCTTGGTGCTCCAAGCCTCCTTTGATTGATGAAGTATAGTGATTCTACATTCTCCTCTGCTCCTCAAAATGCAACTTTCAATCCTAACAAAGAAGGACATTTTTTATGATTTTCTTCAAAAATACCACAAACATCTATAAGGTCTAAAGGGCACTCATTTCTAGGATGTGTTTTAGTGCATTCGAAACAATAAACACCCAATGCCTTCTCTACTTCCTCCTATTTCTTCTTGATCTACAAAATATCCATTTGAATGGATAAAGAGTGTAAAATATCAATTTTAATTTTATCTATTAATCCTTCTAATTCATTCTTTATATGAGTTGTAGGGTTAGAGGATTGAGATTCCAAACCTCTATTGCTTCTACCTTTCTTTTTGGAGGACCTTGAGTGGTTCTTGAATATTCTTTTGATATCATCATAGTCTAACTGATAGATATATCCATTGGATAGGAGATTCAATGTTTCCATCCGATCTTCTCTTACTCCTCTGAGTAAGACAAACTTGCATGATTCTTCATCCATAGTGCAATTTTGAGCTCTCTTGTAGCTTAGTTGAAATCTCTCTTCAAAGTATTCAAGATATTCATTAGGTCTTTGTGTCACTAGGAAAATCTCATCCCTTTATCTCTTTCTCTACAATAGTCTCTGTATCTTTCACTGAAGGTGTTTTTCATTTGATCCCAAGTTGTGATACTATTTCCATCCAAGCTCATAAACCATCTTAGAGTTGAATCCTTCAAGGTAGAAGGAAAATTTTTGAGCTTTTATTCATCAGTGATATAATCATATGTCATGCATATAACTGCAAACTCAAACAAGAAAGTGTCAGTATATTTAGAAACAAGCCCATGAAAATGAGGTAAGGCATAAGGATTAATATTTTTCATCTTGGTTTCTCCATTAGATTCCTGAATAGGGAACTCAAATATTTATTCTTCACCAACCATAGCACAAGGTGAGGACTCACTCTCTTCTAAAATATTTTCAAATTATATGTCTTCCCTTTCCAAGAAACTTTCTAGTGTTTTGGGACCAATATCTGGATTGCTTGGACCTATTTTTGTGGTGGGGGTTTTTGGTAAAAAAAATTCCTTCCTATCTCTAGGTCTATTCAGTCATGGAATCAAAAGAAAGTGAAAAACTATTTTTTTTCTTGTATATAATGCAAAAAGAGAGTGTGACAAGGAGCTTATAAATACTCACACGAAGTGAAAGCAATTGGGATGTTACACTATAGAGATTCTATAGTGAAGATGGCCTTGTGACTGAGGTATTCTTTTTATTTCTTTAGGTCACACAAAAGAAAATAAAAATAACATGTAGACTTCAACACCTCCTCGACAACAACACCAAAAAGTGGCAGTCCCATGAATAACAACAATGATTTATTGTACCCTTGCTGTCCTACTTTACTGGTTAACCCAAGCTTCGTACAAACTTAAGAGGTGCTATGTACTGTATGTGTAGTATGCAATTGTCAGTAGCAAAGGGTTGAAACTGATCAAAGGCTGAAAATGTGTAAGAAAATTAAATGACAAAAAGAAGCTCTGAACTAATTGCTAAAAGGAAACACACCAATATGAAAGTGTAATCTAGATTGCATGGAAATAACTTGTTCTAACCACATTAAATAACCAAATCAAGAATATTAAACTGAATAAAAAAGATGAATTCAATCTAAGCTATGAAATAAACATGTAATAGAAGTAAAGCTACACTAATGCATGAATAAAAAAAGATAACCCTTTGATCAATATCAATCTACATGTACTTTCATTGTTTATTGATGCTTTTAGGAAAATAAGATTAATCTAAGTCAAAATATGAAGTTGAAACAAAACTACAGGAGATTTCTATAGGAACTGTGCAGTTCTACAGGAACTGTGCAGTTCTACAAGAACTATACAATTTCTACAGGAAACTCCTACAGGAAGCGAAATGAAGTCTAAAAATGCAATGCAAGTCTTTAAAAGAATGAACAAATCTAGACTACAAATAAATGAAGTGAATTTGAGGTCATTTACCTTGGGAGGCACCTAGGAGTGCTCCAAGAGGCTATTGAACATTTCTACAAGATGTCTGTTGTGACTAGATAACCTGTGATAACTGTGAAAAAATCTAGAATTAATTATGTAAAGCTATATTAAACTTCAAAAGATAATAAAATAATATCTAAACATGCATGAAAACTACAAAAATGGTAACAAGGTCCTTGAGCCCTCTTGGATGGGCCCTACCCAAGAAGCACAAGGAACCTAAAAAAAACTTTAATAGACTGAAAGAAAAACCATCTTTATTTCATAAATATCAGTAATACATCAAGAGCAGGAAATCTCTGAGTTCTCAATACAGGTATTCACAAAATCTCCACACAATACTTCTCCAAAATTCTCTATATCACTCTCCCAGGCTAGAGTTCTATATATAGCTAGAGAGTTCGAATTCCTTTCTTAAATCAAGGAGAGAAAAGGGTAAATGAGGGATCTCATCCCTTTACACATGTATCTTCAACTGTTGCTGATCATAAGTGGTCATTAATCCACGAGGAGCTCTCTTGGAGGTACGTAGGGGCAATTTCGTTTGATCTTTAGATGACAACTCCTTGAGGAAGACAAAATCCCCTGTTTTTAGGAGGTTGGCACCCTTGACTCCTACAGTTGGACCTGGTTGGTGTAATACATATATTTTGAAAAAAACATTAGTACAAAAGGTATATTATACACAAAAATCCACCTCAATCATATATTCATTAAGCAACATACACAATACCCATGACTGACTATTAAATATGGTAAAAAGAAAAAAAGTAAGTCATTTTATGGTGGAAAAATGTGCCAAAGATGAGCCTTTAGAATGTAAAATAATGGGGCTCATCACTTCCAACGATCGAAATAAATCAAGACCGTCGATTTGATTCTTTTCCCCAACCACCGAAATGAATCTTGATCGTTGATCTAGTAAACCTTACTAACTCCGTAAAACCTTATAAATTTTTAAATTTATCACCACGAATATCAGTCATCGATATCGAGATCAAAAGCGATCTCAACCGTCGATTCATTGAACTCTCCTAGCTCTGTCAGCCTTAATTAAAACGTAAAATTTGACCTTGCAGGTCGAATTTAACTAGGTAACCTGGCCGATTGAAACCATTAAACATCTTAGACATTTATGAGGAAAACAAATCTTGAATTTTCCCATGAATTTGGGGATTTTCACTATGGTTGTCCATTGTTTTCCCCCAAATTCACTTAGACCAAAGTCTGCAACAACAAATTTTCCCAAATTCGCATTGGTTCTAGGTCCATATAGGTCTAGTGTTGAACCAAAAGCTCTGATACCATTCTGTAACATACCCCCCCCCCCTAACTAGGTCACGCCATTGCTAAAATGAACCAATAATTTTTTTGATACTAAATATAAATTCAGAAATAACACCCAACTTGATATTCTATCTCATTCAACTATCCATACTGATTAAAACGTAAATATAAATACTCTTATTGTTCACAACAACAACTAAATGCATACACCATCATTCAACCATAAAATAGAGACATGAATGCATCTTTATGCTCACAACAAGTATCATTTAACCAACATAATTCAGAGTAATATGCACAACAAATATATCAACATTTAACACAAAACAACACAACATATAAGAACACTTATATTATACAAGTATGCAACCTGCTGCAGAGGACAAAAGTTCCTCCCAACCGTAGTCTTTTTTTTCCATTTCTCAACATCAAGACACCCTCGAGATGGGGCTATGAATCCACAAGATATAATGGTCCCTAATGTTGGCTAATGTCCCCCTCTCAACAGTCAATTCTCACAGTTTATTCCAGTCCACCAACTCTCTTCCCCTCAACCTGCATAACTCAAGGGATGGAATCCCCCTTCACTAATCACAATCACTCAGGCCTTTCCACCCCCCTACAGGCCTTCCAACACAAGTTGGATAAGAATTCTACTTGCTGGTACCTTAGGAATTTCACATTTATAACACAAATTTACCCAATAAAAAAACATGTGCTTCCTTGGAGAATTTCGAACAACACATCATTCACAGGCCTACGACTTTGTTCTCGATGAAATTACAGCTCCAAATAGTTGCTAAACATGCCCACAATATCTACCTTCAAGCTTCAACACTTAAAACTCCTTCATTGTCTAGAAAACTCCATGTAAAAACAACTCTATATGCAAAAACATGAATGTGCAATTCTGGTCTTCTATCCATATGGATTTCCTCTCTTTCTCTTTCTTTCTTGACTTTCACTCTTCCCCAAGCTGATTTTACTCAACCTCCATGCTCTAAAAAACTATGGCATGTGACTCTCACACCCACCCTCTTACATGAATTCAATGATCGGGCTCTAGAACACCCAACAACTAATGGAAGGTTCAAGGTAAGGGTAATTTAGAAAGAAATAAGAAATGGGTTTTGGTTTAATAAACATGGGTGAACTCTACCCCCCATTGGACCCCTTCCCTATCTTGTGGATACTTAGCCCCCAAATCTTCATCCGTGTTCGTATGCAACCGATGATACATTTTGTTTGTTATATTAATTTTACATCATTTACATATTACATCGCTTTGGTTCTTGGCCATACATTACATTTACAATATACATCGCTAGTTTTAGGTTTGAAAACGAGTATGTTACAGGTGACCTTCAACATTTCAAAATAAAATATGACAACATATTTGATGAAGGCATTGGCTACACTGTATGAAAAGCCCTTATCCTTCAAGAAGGTATTTCTTATGAAGTGTTTATTTAATATGAAGATGTTAGAAGGTGGGTCTATTGTTAATCATTTAAATGTGTTTAACACGATAAAAAATTAGTTAAGCTCTGTAGGAGTAAACTTTAATGATGAGGTTAGGCATTTTTTGATTTTGTGCTCATTGCCAGAAAGCTAGAATAACTTGATCATGGTTGTGAGTAATTTTCTTTGGTTCAAATACTTTAAAGTTTGATGATGTTATTGGTGTTATCGCTAGCGAGTAATGCTTTGAATATGGAGAATAGGGGAAGACAAAGGGAGAGAGGAAAGTGTCTAGGAAACCGTGGAAAGTATAAGAAGGAAATATCCAAATAGAAAGGGAGAATGGAGTTCTAACATTGCGGGAAGAAAGGAAAAAAGAAGAAATATTGTTGGTTTCTAAAAGGAAAACAAGGAGATGGACAACATGAGAAAAATTAGGAAGAAAATGTAACATGTGATGTGTTGCAAGATGCTTTAATACTTTCATTAGACAATATTTTTTATTCTTGGGCAGTAGACTTAGGGGATTCATTTCATGCCACACCCCATAGGAAATATTTTCAAGATTATGTTCAAGGAGATTTTGGATAGGTTTATTTAGGTGATGACAAACCATGAAAAAATGTTGGAAAGGATAAGATACAGATAAAATTGCAGAATTGAAACCAATGGTTGTTGAAAGAGGTGAAGCACGCTCCTGAATTGAGAAGAAATATAATTGCAACAGGGAAGTTTGATAGTGAAGGATGTGCAATTACATTTATGATAAATTCGTGGAAGGTCACTAAAGGATCACTAGTAATAGAAAAAAGAGAGAAGGTAGGTATGTTGTATTTATGTACTGGTAATGTTGATTCTTCTATTGCTTTAGTTTCCATAGGAGCAGGTAAAACATTATGGAATAATAGGCTTGGGAACATGAGTGAGAAAGGGATGCAAATTCTCCACTCAAGGAGTTTTTTGCTATATTTGAAGCAGGTTGATTTGTATTTCTTTGAACACTGTGTTTATGGAAAACAAAAGAGAGTTAAATTCCTCAGAGTTGGGAAGGAAAAGAAGAGAAACAAGTTAGATCTTGTGCATACATATGTATGGGGAATAGCTCAGGTATAATTTCTTAGTGTATCTTATTATCATGTTACTTTTATTGATGACACAACAAGGAAAACTTGATTTATTGCATTTGAAAAAAATATGATGTTTTTGATACCTTTAAGAAATGGAAAGCTTTGGTTTAGAATGAGACATGAAATAAGTTGACGTGTCTTAGATCAGAAAATGAAGGAGAATATTGCAACAAGAAGTTTGATAGTTACTATTCATACCATGGGATTCATAGAGAGAGGACAATTCCAGAAACACCATAAGAAAATGACATGTCAGAAAGGATGAATAGGACAATCATGGCAGCGTGCAAGGAGTATGAGATTGAATGTATGATTGCCCTTATAGTTTTGTGTAGAAGCTGTGGATATTGCTATATACTTGATAAACATAGGGCCTTCAAGTTCCTTGGATGGTGGCATTCTAGAGGGGCCATGGACAGGAAAAAAAGGTAAACTACTATTTTATGAAGAATTTCGGTTGTGAATATTTTTTCCATATTGATAAAGAAAATAGAACAAATCTTGAGGAAAAATCCAAGAAATGTACTTTTATTGGATATTGAGTTAATGATTTTAGTTATCAATTATGGACTATGAAAAACACAAAATCATTTGGAGTAGATATGTGGTATTTAATGAGAATGTCATGTACAAAGATCAGTTGCAAGAAAGTAAAAAGGAAAATGAAAACACATAATACATAGTGCTTGATGAGATTACAGAAAATGAAATCCCAGAGTTGCCAAAAAATCAAAATGTTCAATAACAAAAACATCAACAAGAACATCAAACTCCCGCAAGAAGATATACTAGGATAAGTAAACCCACTTGACGATACTCTCCTTCAATTTATTATTTATTGTTGAATGATTTTGGTGAACTAGAAGGATATGAAGAAGCAATGCAGGTAGGAACTAGAAAGAAGTGGGAGCAAGACATGAAATATGAGATGAAATATTTGGTACATAATCAGACTTTGAATTTGGTTTCATTTCCTGCAGGTAAAAGATCATTGTAGAATAAATGGGTTTACAAGTTGAAGGAAGAATATGGAGGAAAAAAAAGGTTAAAGGATAACCTTGTTGTAAAGGGGTTTGCACAGAAGAAAGGTATAGATTTTAATGAAAAATTTTCTCCTATTGTTAAAATGACTTCAATAAGAACTATTTAAAGACTAGTGGTAGTAGAAGATTTTAATCTTGAATAGTTAGATGTAAATACAAATTCCCCCCATGGATATTTGGAGGAAGAGATTTATATGCAACAATCACATGGGTATGAGGTCAAAGGGAAGGATAAATTGTTATGCAGGTTGAAAAAGAACTTGTATGGCATAAAGCAAGCTCCAATGAAGTGGTATTTGAAATTTGACTAGTTTATGACAGAACATGGTTATAGTAGATGCCATTCTGACCACCATGTTTATTTTAAGAGACTAGATAATAGAAATTATATTACCTTGTTATTATATGTAGGGGAAATGCTTGTTGTAGGGTCTAACATGCAATATATCAATGTGCTCAAAAGAAAAATAGCTAATTCATTTGTGATGAGGGATTTGGGTGATGCAAAGAAAATCCTTGGTATGAGAATAAAAAAAGGTAGGAAAAATTGCAAATTAACATTGTTTCAAAGTGAGTACATAGAAAAGGTGTTGGAAAGGTTTCAAATGTAGAATGAAAAACCAATTAGTACACCTTTGACCAACCATTTCAAATTGACTAAGGAGATGTGTCCCAAGACACAAGAGGATATAGAATACATGTCCAAGGTTCCATACTCATCATGAGTTGGTAGCTTGATGTATGTGATGGTGTGGACAAGGTCAGATATTGCACATGCAATGGGATATGTGACAATGTATATGGACAATCCAATTAAAAATAATTGGAAGAAGTAAAGTAGATTCTCATGTGTTTGAGAGGTACCACTACTTAGGCATTATGTTTTGGAGGTTCAAGCACTGTTCTACATGGATATGTTGATTCATATATATCAGGTTATATAGATAGTAGGAGGATCACCATAGGGTATGTTTTTACTATTGGTGGAACAATAGTAAGTTGGATTTCGAAATTGCAGAAGGTTGTTGCAATTTCAACAATGGAAGCATAGTATGTTGCTGTTGTAGAGGCTAGTAAAGAGATTATTTGGTTACATAATTTTATGGAGGAATTGGGAAAGAAGAAGGAGAATGGTAGGTTGTACAGTGATAGCCTGAGTGCTATTCATATTGTAAATAAATCAACCTTCCATTCTAAGACAAAACATATACCACTCAGGTACCATTTCATATGATCAATTTTGGAAGATGGACAATTGAAGTTGGAGAAGATACACACTGGCCAAAATCTTGTAGACATGTTAATAAAGGTATTAATTAGGAAGAAACTAAGTTCCTACTCAATTTCGGTTGGAATTCAAGCATGAAGGTGAATATGAGAAATTTTTCAGATCCAAATATTGGAGCATAATCCAATAGGGAAGTAGTGGTGGAGTTGTTGTGATCAGTCTCGAAGTGGGATATTGTTGGTTATGGAGACTAATTATCTTCTTGATTCAATGGGTTAAATTTATTTTTTTTGCATGTGAATGGGCATACGACTCTAAGACCTGCTTAGGCATGTGTACCCCTGGTAAATTACCAATAAAGTCTAAGATGTAGACCTAGGTGGAAAAAATGGGTAGCATGTAGGATTCCTTGGTTATATACTTTGAGGGAGGTTGGGCCTAGAGGTGAGAAGTGAAGGCTCACTTGGCTATTTTGGTCGGATTTGGTCAAGGGAAACCCTAATTCAAGTTTAAAGGGGGTATTGTTAGGAGAAACTTAACTTGGTAAAAGTGTCAAATCTATTTTAATTAAACAAGTGGTTCAGTAAAAGAGTCAAAACTATTTTAAGTAAACAAATGGTTTTTTTGGCCCATGGTATTGGTGACCCATGGTTTTCGGGCTCATGGTTTTGGTAGCCCATAATATTATTCTTGTGGATTACATGTAATGAAGCCTTTGTAAGGCTTAAGATACTTCATTATATTTAGTGTAATATAGTGCACATTATAGTGTGCATGTATTATGAGAGAGCACAGTAAAAAGGGGGAAAGAGACTGTAAAATGGAGTGAAGAGGAAGTTACAATGGGTGTGTTGTAGGTTTTATCCATTTACTTGACTAGAATAAATAAAATAAGGACTGAAAAATTTCTCCGTGGATGTAGCCTACATTGGGTGAACTACACATATGTTTTGTCTCTTGTGTATTATGCTTTCAATATTTCATTTCTACATTATTTTTATTTTAATTGCTTCATGATTTATCTCCTAACAACTGGTATTAAAGAATGGTTGAAAATGATGAAAAGAAAGACAAGACTATCATAGTACATAGCTAGGGTTTAAATCCCTAGGGAGTGTTGAAGGATTCAACACTAAGATTTGAAGAGCGTCAAGTTTGGGCTCAAAGTGTGCGAAGGAGATATGGATTGGATGATTGGATCTGATGGATATGTTAAGTGTGGTTGGATATTTTGTCTGGTTGCATATCTACCAAGTGAGAATCAAGAACTAGAGGAATGCCAAGGCAAGATGATGAAAAAATTAATGTCGAGATAACAACAATGAAAGAAAAATAAAATAAAATTGATGGAGTTGAATGTAAATGGGCATACATATGTAAGACCTAGTTAGGCATGCATACCCTGGGTTTGAAATTTCACTGGTAAAGTCTATAAGTATACCTAGGTGATAGGGGGGAGCATGCGAGATTCTTGAATACCCTGAATTTGAGGGAGGTTTGGCAATATTTGGTCATGGGAAACCCCAAGTCAAGTTTAAAGGGGGGAATGTTAGGTTAAGCTTGACTCAATGAAAGAGTCAAAGTTTTTAGGTCAATAATGGTTGTTTTGAGCACATGGTATTGGTAACTCGTGGTATTGAACTCGTGGATTACATGTAATGAAAGCCTAGAAAATGTTGGCAATACTCCATTGTAACATGTCAAGAGTTAAGTGGTGAAGGCTCACTTGGTCGGGTTTGGCTAAGGGTAATAATAGATCTATTGTTGCTATTGAGCTTTATGGATTTTAAATTGTGTTAAACATTTCAAGTGGACACTCCACCCATCATTAGGGACAAATGAAGCTAAAGAATGGGAAAAGAGTGCCAAGAGATGAAAATAAATGGGAAAGGAACATAAGGGAACATAAGATAGTTGTTGAAGAAATAAACGAGAGTCAAATGATAAAGTAAAAAGGGGGGGTTAAATTAATCATTTAGCCGTTAATATATGGAAAAAGAAAGGATTAAATTTGAATTTGATTATATATCCGTTAAGACATGGAAAGCGAAATGATTAAATTGATTATATAGCCGTTAATAAATGGAAAAAGAAATTTAATAAGTCATGAACCTACCAACATTTTAATTAAAATTAAAATTAAAATGAATAATCAATATGGAAAGAAATAAAAATATAAGGTTAAAAACAATAGAACAAAGTTGGGGAAAGGGAGAATATTGACAACAAAAAACTTTTAACATAGTTTAAAATCCAGAAAGCTGAAGAGAAATATGAGTAATTGTGGAAACCTTCATTCTTAGAGATCTATTGTTGGTTGGTTTTTCCCGTATGGATTTTCCAGGATAATTCTCAACAATCCTCCCCAAATTCAATAGCTCAATAAATAGGTTTTAAGTTCCACCACAGTGGGAGGTCTACATCTTTCACCGTGGAGTCTCTTCTTAAACACAAAAATCTTATCCCTCAACGTGTTTTGGAAAAATCCACCCAATCCAATCCAAGAATCGTTGATGCACAACTTTATAAATATTGTTGCATAGCTTTGTAAAGATTCACATAAACCATGAACCTTATATCAATAAGAATGCCTATTTGTGACATCTTGAAATTTTAGCTTTGTAAAGGTCCACAAAACCCATCAACTTGACATCAATAAGAACACCTATTTATAACATCTTGGAATTTTAGCTTTGTAAAGATCCACATAACCCATGAACTTTACATAATAAGATGCTAATTTGTGACATCTTAGACCTTTAGCTTTGTAAAGGTCCACATAACCCATGAACTTTACATAATAAGATGCTAATTTGTGACATCTTAGACCTTTAGCTTTGTAAAGGTCCACATAACCCATGAACCTTATATCAATAAGAATTCTTATTTGTGACATCTTAGACCTTTAGCTTTGTAAAGCTCCACATAACCCATGAACCTTATATCAATAAGAATGCTTATTCGTGGCATCTTGAAATTTACTTCTCGTATGTTATCACCATAAAGAATCTCATAGGCCATGATCTTACCAACAACATAAAGGTCCTCATAAGCCATGATTCTTGTATGTATCAACGAGTTTAATGCTTATGCTTGTTTAT
>ML808854.1:16346-66093 GCA_009831015.1 Picea engelmannii
TACTCCTTCCATTTGTTCCCAAGAAAATATTTTTCATCAAAATTGTAGTAGATAAATTTAAGTTAACATTTTTCCATTTCAACACGAGTTAATTTATGGATCTTGAGAGGAGAAGAGGGAAGAGAGGGGTTGGTGGGATGAGGATTTGGAATAAAGGATTATTTTTTTAATTTTCTATCTACCACTTTTATATTTTGGTGTATCGGCAATGGTGATCCATGCAACAATTCTCATTGTGGGTTGGGCTCAACATTATCCCGATCTCCTTGTATGAATCGATATAATATGCCTCTTAGTCCTCTTCCCAAGGTTTTGTCGATGCAATTGCTGAAGATACTCCAACAAAAGGATTTTCAAATGGACCACATGTCCCTAAATGTCTTGAGGAGGCGAGTTTCAACTCATGATAAAATTCAAACCGAGACTCAGATGCACGAACCGTCAGTTGCATTAGATTAAGAGCACTGAGTTTCAACTAGTGGGGTCCCTACACTATCATTTTGTGTAAGATCCCCTTTAATGACTATGGATACTTTAGTCTATTGATGTAGTATTTAACAAAACCTTTGGTTTGAGTCTTTTGTCAAACACTTGATGGAAATCCTTTGTTCTCACTAATAAACCCTTTCTTTGTTGGTTGTAGCTTAATTGTAATATAGAGTTTTTGTCAAACAATTTGTGAGCATACTCCAATCCTCCATGTAACACTTATATTGGCTGATGTTTGTTGATGGATTTATTATTTTGGTTTTCTTATGTAGATTTCATGATGAATGATGTTTACTTTACACCAATAAGCTTCATGTTCAGACTATCTATTTCAGCAGAGTTTACAAGGAAATAACCAACAATTTAACACACAAGATAGTAAGGAAAATTGTATACAAAGATTTGTTTTTTATTGAAATAATATGACCTATTACAAGCTGGTTGTATTATAGGTTCAGGTCGCCCTCTTCTGGATAGGAATGGATCCCCACAATGTCAAATTCAACTCAGGGAAAATGCAGTCCACACTAGTCATAAAATGATGTAGCTTTGTTTTATTATTTCATGTGTTTGATACAAGCTGGAAGAACAACAAGAGTATTGTGGTAGTGGTTGTAGGTTTCCCCAAACAATTGGCAACTTGATGAAATAAGGGATTAACTCCCTTCAAAGGTTCTGCAACCACTTCTGTAAAAATACACCCTCCTTTGGCACTCTACAACCCTTCATAATCAGCAATACGCCCTTCACTATTCAAGTGCTCCCTCCTTAGAGAAAAATGCTCCCTCCTCTAATCATGTGCACCCTGCATGAGATATCCATCCTTTAAATGGAGAAATAATGGCCTAGCACTCGACCCCTTCCTTCAATAATTCACCCAGCTAGTAAATAAACATTCTCTCAGCCCAAAATTCACCCCAATAGTGAGGTATTCATCCCACAATGAAAGAAAATGACCCAACACTTCATAAACTCGCCCAACTACAATATTTCATAAATGAGAGTGCCCAAGTTTGTATGCAACACGCCCAATTGTATAAGAAATATTCCCAACAAGTATTTTCGGTTCAGATCTAGATTAGAGTGTGCCCAAATAGTGAAAGAATGTGCCCAGCAGGACAAGATCCCATCCCACAATCACTAATTCACCCCACACCCTAAAATCTCAGCCACAACTCCAACACTTTGCTGCCAATTAGAAGTATAATCTTACCAATGAATAACAATGAAGAGATCAAAGTGATCTCTTCCCACAAAATGACTAGCTAGGGTGTATCGTTGCAACACCAAAACCAATCCTAGGATTTGTCACGAAAACCCTCAAAACCCCAAGCTCTAAGAGCTCTCCAAGCCAAGAGGTCGAATACAAAATAATCAATCATCATCATGAGAGAATAGAGGCCCCTATCTCTCCTTTATACCCCCTGTTCACCTTGTCTCTCCAAGTGACATTTTTCTTTATTTTATTATTCATTGATTAAATCACTTAATTAATTAATTAACCATTTTAACTCTAAAAAGTGATTTATCTATCCTTATGGCTTATCCATCCACTGAAACTCACTTCTCATCATTGTATCATGTAGTGCTCTTCCTCCCGATTTCGATGAGCTATTACACTAAGAGGTTTCTCCAAGTAATATGTCCATTATGACCTTCTTAGTGAATTTAATTAAAATATGACCCATAATAACTCAAAATTACAAAAATCATCGAAATGCAACAGAACCAAATCCAAGTTGTGCATAATGGAACCCGATGATGAAATATGATGAACGATGCAAGTCAGGCCCAATAAAAACCCTCAATATATATTGAACTTGATGTCACCCCTATCTGGTTACTCTGGTAGGCATAACATTCTGTAATGTAATAATGTCCCAAAATGGGGACATTACAGTCCTCCCTGCCAGAATATTGCTTTTCCTCAAGCAATAACTGAATCCAACTACCTATGATATCAGGATCCCATATCCACTGGTGTGACCATGCATGACACCCAAATTCCCCTGATGAGTAAAATGATCAATGGCCAAAGAATCTCAGTCAACTCCCCGAGCAACCTCTCTACTCAAAATTCAACGCCATCAAACACTCAACTATCAAGCACTCCAATCCCTGGATCCCATATCAAAATTTTAACTGTAATGCCTCGTGAAGGATATTCTTGCAACATATCAACACCATGAGTCTCCTGCAAATAACACACGGTCTCAACCCAAAATGAGTCTGTCCTCCATGACCATACCAAACCCAACACGACCTCCACTGACTGAACATGTTGTTTCCATAGTGAGGTACTGCAAGACCTCAACCAATCACCAACAAGTGACGTGATCCCCCCAATACTGAAGCTCACTGGAAAGTCAAAGTGACTTCCTCCTGCAAATATCCACTCGTCTCCATCAATCAATAAAATGTCCAGCCCTGTAATCCCAGGGTCCCATGCTAGTCTCTGATAGGGACCATCATGTTGATGTTGCAATACTATGATCATGATTGTCTACTCAAAGTATACATAATGGATCCTCCACTACTAGATCCTCATAAGATGAAGCAAACTACAAATCAAATGGACTCCTGGATCCCATGTCAAATTTGGAAGTCCATCACTTCCAATCCCCACTAACTGTTGATGTGCCCTACTGGTAACTGTCAAAATCCCTCCATCCTCATCCCAATGAGAGTTTGAATATGTATCAACCTCTGAGATGTCCTCTCTCCCATGGCCTAAGATATTCTCTGTCACTCCCAAGGCTACTATCTAGAAAAATCACAACCAAGGGAACGAGCTTGGAAAAATTAGCAGGGAAATAAGACCCTATTGAGCTTGAATCTAGTCCACCTTTGTGAAATGAATTGAGAGGTGTAGAATAAGTGGGAGTTTTTTTGTTTTTTCCCCGAGGTGTAGGATAGTCGGTGATGAAGTGTGTTTTTAAGGCACTCTATGATTTTAAAGTCACCGGTTCGAAACCGACAGGGACAAAAAATCCATCCATGTTAAGGGTTGGTGTGGCTCAAGCCAGGTGTGATCCCCGAGTGATTTTGATGGCTTAGATGCCCCTGAGTCATGGTTTCTTAGCCACAAGTTAGTCCCACATGTCACAGAAAAACTAACAAAAAAAATAAGTGGGAGTTGTTTTCAGCGCCAGTTAAATACCACTACTTTTAACATTATTTTACTTATTTCATGGGGCAGAGACGAGGCATTGCACATATGTTAAAAGATAATGCACATTTCCTCAAATTGTTTTCATTGATGGAAATGGTCGAAAGCTCATTCTTTACACAGTTGATGGCAATGATTTTATGAAACCAAAGAGGATCATTGCTTTTAAGGATGAAGAAAGTTCCTATAACAATCCCTATGTTTTTAGCCAACACCTCCCTACAAGTATCTATGTTATGGTTCCTCCTTGTAAATTGGTGACTTGAGTCCTCATGGACTTAGAGAGTGGGTGGCTTATGATGTCAAATTCTTTTTCCCTTGATAGAATTTCATTTTCCATTATGTCAGTGGCATGCACATTAAAATATGACACATTAAAATGGACACCATATTGAAATCATGAACCATATATTCCCTATTTAGGGCATGTGTGATGGCAAACTAAGGGACCACACATATCCATGAGATTTTAGAGGAAAATTTTATGACCTTAGACCCTATATTTTGGCTTTCAACTATTACATGGGCACCAAGATCCATCTCCAATGCACCAATCCTCAATATGGTGACCATAACTCACTTATAAGCTAAATATACCCTATGTAGGCCAAGGACTAGGCCCAACGAAACATCCCTGATGTTACAAATCTCAAAATTGCCACCATATCCCACTTACAAGACAAAAAATTCCTATATAGGGCTAGCATGTTGGCTTATGGTCCAATGCCTGGCTGATGAACCATAATGTCATGGACCATGGATCTTATAGATTGTTTGGTGCTCTACGAATGATTCTTGTGGCCTAAGCCATAATCAAGGGATAAAATTAATGGAGGGTGACCTTAGGTTATATCATTTATCTTTGGTTCTCATTCATCATGTGTGAGGGCTTGAGACACCACATAGGAAACATACAAAGAATATTTGTTTTATGAACAAGATATGGTATTATCCATTTTGAGGTTTGGAATAGAGATTGTTATTATATAATACACTCCATTGCACCATATAATCCCTACATAAGGAATCATTTTTATAATAGAACTACATTTGAACCCAAAATCCAACGACTTCCTCCGACAACACCCAAAAAATTGGCCTTGTCGTCGGATTTTACCTTTAAAAATTGTAATTTTCTTGTTTTTTTTCAAATTCTCCCCGACAATCGTCATGTGCTAAGAGATAGTAGATAAGAATATTTAAAGATACCAAGATCCTACCAAAGAAACATTCCTTACAAAGATAAGATTCTTGAAATCTATGAATACCCTACCAATCAAATGATGATTGGGCCATAATGGCTTGTCAAAGTTCATTTGCTAGCTAAGTCAGTTCAAAATTTGCATGTGACATAGTACTATCATTCAAGAGTCAAAGTTTTACATTTCATTGTCATGCATAATGTGTGAGGGCTTGAGCCACCACAAAGGCAACATACAAAGAATATTTGTCTTATGAAAAAGATATGGTACTATCCATTTTGAGGTTTGGAATAGAGATTGTTCTTATAGACTACACTACATTGCACCATATAAGCCCTATGTAATCCCTACACTCCCTGCAAACGATGTAACATCGTTCAAATCTACATGCACAACCTCTAAGCCCCATTCACAGGTCACTATTTCCCATGTCTAGTCCTAATAAAATGTCTTTTAGTTGTTTCTTTTAAAATTTGTTCGAGACACATGTCCCTGCATCTAGTACTGCATGCAAGGGCATGCAATAACATCAAAAAATAAGAACTTGATAAATTGCGCAAGCTTCATTAGTTATGTCATGTCTTTTGTTTTTTTCTCTCGTCTAAGTACTTTTTTGCTCCATGTTAGTATCCTAATTTTCAAGGTAGGGTCATAGGTTTGTTAAGAGTTTTCAAAGTTATGCCTTGGTCTTGGGAAGACCAATGCATTCCTATTTTGAGATATTAAGTGTGTGATAGTTAATCATGAGTCTAAGGTTGTTGCTATAAGTTTTGATATGGTATGTCAAAAAGAAGTCAAGTCATAATTCAAAGGTCTAGGGGAAGTGTTTCAAATGGTATCATGGATCATAATGACATGTTATGAAAACTATGGAGCCATCATGAGTCATCATGTTGTATGTACTAATTTTTCAAAGTGGTTTTGATATTTGGTTTGTAAAGAATCACACGTTGTGCAAAGATTGGTGCTACCCAAGTTGTCAAATCATTTCAAAGGTCCAATAAAGCTTTCAAAATCGGGCTTGATTGAAATAGGAAGTTCCTTTTCCCTCTCCTTCTCCATGCAAAGGCTCTTTTTCATCAGATACACTCCTCTTCCATAACATATTTCAGAAAACTCGTGCACTACGCCATCCCTATTCAGTGCGCTACATAGGAATTGCACTATGAAAAACCTGTCCTACTCGCTACACAAGTTCTATTTCAGTCGCTATGCAAGCTCTGTTCATTGCGTTGCGCATCACATGTACTGCACATTTTCATACTAAGGAGGTATTGTTTTCTACCAGATAGTTTGCAACAATGTTCATAATGGGCGTCTCATTGTCAAATGTCGTTGTTTCCATTTGTAGAATATTTATTGCAACTCTCTTGAAATGTCATGGAACTTCCAATTCAACCACTAAAAATGTCATGCACCGACCCTGCATAGTGAGTAGTGAATGGGGCCAATGTTGAAATGTCTTCAATATGTGCCTGTATGCATCGAAATTTGACATGGTTAGACTAGACACATGCCTTGACGGTATGGGGGGGTTTCAAGACTCAAGGATGTATGATGTCATACATAAACATTTTGAAAAAATTTCAACGTTGGCCCCATTCATAGGTCGTCATTTCCCATCATGTACTCTAGGCCTAGTACAATGTATTTTAATAGTTGTTTCCTTTAAAATTCGATCGATCAAAAAATTAAAATGAAATGAGGACGAGCTAAGACGATATATAGAGTGGTTTTGTGAGTGATATTTGAGTATAAGGGAAAATATCTCTTCCATGCCATACACAACACAAGGGAAAATGTTTCCTTTCTCTACTCAACAATCCCTGAATCATCTCCTTCCTTTTCGGTGCCCTCATGTAGGCAGAAACATTCCAATCCATTGATTTCTTTATGGGAAACCTAGTGGAGTATTTCCTTAGCTCTTAAATAATTAATAAGAAACTATTTCATGGGCATGGGGTTAAAGGTTTTCTAATTTTCCTTCCCTCTATGATTATCTACAACCATCTATCTCTCTTCCAAGGTTTGTTATTCTGTCATTGTTGCATTAGTTTTGGTCATTTCTAAATTTGGATTATTGAGTAACTAAGGGGAATATAGTAAGGAGGTTATGTGAATAATGGTGAGAATGATCACAAGAGAATTTCCATGAGGCAAGAGAATGCATGAATGACTCACACTTATTGAAAATGTTTAAACTCCCTGTTGATGTGGGGATTTATTCAATGGTGGAGGACATCAAAGATGTGTCATTGTGACTAAGTGGACATATGTTCATGAGAACGATGTCATCAGCTCATCATCTTCACTCACATATTCTTCAGAGGACGATGTCATCATCTCATCATTTTTATTACTGATGTCATCGACCTAGTCTAAATCATAACCACATCCTAATCATAACCACATCCTAAATACCTAGTGGACCTTCTTAAATGAGGCCACATTACATTTATTCCATGCTAACTAACTAGTGGGCCTTATTTAATAATAACAACCATAATGGACCCAATCCAATTTACATTGAATGACCACCATAACTATACCATTACTAGTTTAATGGGCCTTTTTCCCCTAGCTCCACCCCCCAAATCCAAACCAATTTAGAATGAATTACCACCATAACTATACCATCACGAGTCTAATGGGCCTTTCTCCCCCCTCTCAACACCCCCCACCCATTACACCTCTAAGAAAGATCCCAACATTCCATACCCCTTTGGAAATCATTTCCCTCAATGCTTGTAGTGTGGATGTACAACAATAAATAAGGGTCCCATGTATGGTTTCTAATCACAAATATGAAGTAGTCCAAAGAGATAGGGTCCCATGTGCAAGGGTTTGTCTCAATGGTCCAGTAGTCCAAGAATTTTGTCCATAAATCTAGGTCCCATGTACGAGTGATGACCACCATGCTAAAATATTCAGTGTCCCATGTGCAAGCACTAACTGCAATGATAAACTAATCCAAAAATATCGTCCATAAACTTGGATCCCATCCCTGGTAGTGTTACACGTCAACATTACTCGCTTTGGCAAGTATCGCAAGTGTCGCATGTTGCTCGCATGTGTCGCATGTTTCTCATAAGTGTCGCAAGTATCAAGCAAAGCATACTACCATGATGATGACACTAAGGAGACATTTAAAATGCCTCAAACACTTGATTTGAAGAAAGAGAAATGGCTAACTGGAGATAAGAACCTCTTGCCACCTGAAAGGAGCATTTAATTTAAGGTTTTGGGAGAGAGCGCTCCCCTACATCACCCTTAGGAGCACTGGCGCTCCCCTATAAGGTTCTAGGGAGCGTTATAACACCAAACTGCCCTTCTGAGGGAGCATTATGGATCTTTACAGCGTTGGCACCCACCTTGAGCCTACTAGGGAGCGCTATAATGCCATGATGCCCCTTTTGAGGGAGCATTGTCTAATCTGGGAAGCAGTTGATCTCTTGAGGAGAATAAGGGGAAGATATTCCGAGTTTGGAAGGCAGTTGCATTCGAATTCCTGGTTCAACCATGACCTTAGGAGAAGATCCCTGATCTAAGGAGGGAATTCCTCAACTTACCCTAAAGATACCTCAAGAGGTTAGGCTTCTCTAAACCTATATAAGAAGGCTCTATCATGGTGAAAAGGAGGGAGAATTGGAAGCATGAAACCTATGATCTCATAGGAAACACACAGTGAATTGGAGGAAAGTAATTAGTAAAGTTGTTGTCGTCCGGATCATGGATCTTTTGAGCAAGGGTTAGACAAAGGGGACTTGACAAAGCTGTCGCATTCACATCTATGGTTGTAAGCTACTTCTGTCATTGTTCTCATTAATATGACACGCTTGGCATGTTTCTTTCTAGTTTGTGTTTAATCTCACATGAACTTGTCTATGATAGATAGATCTATTTCAATCTAATATCAATAGAGTAGGAAGTGGTTGTACTATTGTTTGTCTACAGGGCTCATCGAGGAGCGAAAGATTGGAGCTCAACTCGGAGCGTGCAGAGACAAACATCGATAAAAGGTAATTATTTTCTCCTTCCTCCTCATGCATTAGTTTGTACAGATCTGAAAGGAAGTCATTGTCCATGTTAAGCGTCTTCTGTCTTAAGAGTTAAGAGTCTAGCTCTCAAGAGGAGATCTACCTGTCCGCAGGGAGATTTTCCTTCAACAGAAACTGGCGACTCCACTGGGGAAATTCGAATCAAACTTTTAGTTTTGATATTCCTCATAGCCCTTTGGTTTTTTTCCGACCTTGTTCACCCCTTCATATCTGATTGCGCTTTCTGATTGATTCTTTACCCCATCACACTCAGCCTGATTGTAAAAATTTGACTGAATTTTGGGTTTTTTAGACTTTTTTCTGAGCTTTAGGACTCCAGCGCTCCCCTGCCTTGTCAGCAGAGTGCTAGAGCTCCCTTAAGATGTTGGACAGAGCTTTATAATGCTCTGGTGGCCCTTATACCAGAGCACCAACCCCATTTTTCCCAAAATCTCTTCAAAAATTGCAATTTTTGAAGGTCCAAACCCTGTTTTCTCACTTGCTGGGTTGCTTTGTGATTCAATGATTCTTCCTTTGACCTTTGACATGCTTCCTCCTGAGAAGTAAACACCATATTGTTCATATTTTATGCCCTTCTTCATTATTTTTGAGTTTTTCTTGTTGAGAGATTGAAATCGATCCGTTGCTTTTTTCCTCTCCTATCTGACTGAGCGAGAACTCCGGTGAAGGACATATGAAGTCTGTGACTCTTCTCACTTGGTTTTTTGAAGGTCATTGTTCTTTGAAATTCATTTTTGTGTGAATTGTTTGGTTTTTTCATTGTTATTTTTGTTCTCTGTTTTCTTCTTGCTTCAATCATAGCAAGAGGGTGTATGTTGTGTGTGTGAAATCTGATCATACTTGTCTGAACCTCCTTGATCTGAAAAGGTAGTTGATAGGAGAAATTCTTGCGTTGAATTAGTCATTATTCACATACAAACGAAAAAGACACATATTAGTGCTTGATTTGCACATTAGAAGGTGTTTTTGAAAATGTTTTAGCATTGCATTGGATTCGATTGAGAACCAATTGTTTGAGGACTTTGCACATTAGTGTTTGAAAGTGAAAACGACTCCTTCTCTTTCCCTTAAATAGGCGTTCATCGAAAATAAATGATTTCTTATCATATTCTATGCATCTTTTTGGGAATTGAGTCATCATTCCATTAGTTTCACTTTCGTGCACCCTTTGAGTAGAGAACAACTATAAAATGAACGCTAATTAAAAATTATCTAGAACATTTTTGTTTTTAGGATCTTCCACCAATAGTAGACTAGGGTTAGCACTTTGGATTAGGCTGTGAGTACAACTCTCCAAATTTTTCAAAACAAACATTAGCATCCTGAGTTTTGGAGAGTCAAATCCAATTGTCGTATTGTTTTTCTGGGATCCCCCTCTCACACAGGGGTTACGCACGAGGTCGCATTCGGATGAGTTACGGAGATTATCCCTCTGTGGTTCAACTGTTTGTAGTGGTCGGATTGTATATTGGGGGTAACTTGGAGGTACACCCACGATTATGTGTGGGAGCCTTTAGGTTTGATTTCAAACTTGTTATCCTGCCCATACATTCTAGATCGGATTGTCGACTGTACCCACCCAGAGACTCACTGTGAATTGGTATCTTTAGTTGCCATAATATTTAGGTACTTACACAAGGTGACGGTGAAGGGAAGTCTCATTGTACCTGGAACAGACATTGGTCAAACTCACTCAGGCTCCTTGGAGGGTAAATCAACAATTACTGCGTGGAAGCTTGCACCAAGGCGTAAGTCCGTTAAGTAGGTCGCCATTGTAACTGTTCCACCATATCCCGGCCCCTTCTCGACTTGATCACGCGACATTGGATTTCATCACCAACTAGTACGGTCATCGAGAGAAGTTTTTGTCTGCTTATTGTATTCCTATATTTTATTAGCGCATGTTGTTTCTTTTTCTTAGTTGGCCCTAGATTTTTGTTGTGTTACGTTATTCTCCACAATTGAGCCCATAGATGATAAAGGTCTTCGCCAATCACGTAGTATGCAAGGGATGCCTCCAAAAGGCTATCAACCCTTACCTTCTAACCCTCCAGAAGACAACTATCGTAGAGAGGTAGAAAATCCATCTGATGTCGGAAGTGCTATTGCTCCCTCTTTAGATAACCCAGAAGACTCTTTGGGCACGGTTGAAAATCCCACCACACCTGTGTCGGTAACTCCTCTCGAACCACTTTTGGTTCGTTTAGACTCCCTTGGGAACGTCATAGATGAATAAGTCCCACGATTACCAGAGAGGATCTTTACCGAAACATATATGGGATCCACGGAACCACTCTTTGGTGACGAGTATAGGTGTTAAGGTCCTAACCCGCACATAGGTAGATCATTGTATTCAGATGTAATAAAGGTCAATATTAATAAGGCATTTCAATAAAATAGAATAAGGCGGATGTAAGAAGACCTAATAGAAGCTTCCGCTTCTAGAAGGATCTTCCTCTAGATGCTTCTCTTAATAGACATATTTAGTATAAATAAGGGTCGAGGGTATGAGAACCCTAGCTTGGAGATTATTGTAATAGAGCACTGCTCGACTGGAGGTTGCCCCCTCGAAGAGGCCTGTGAACATTGCTTGTTGAATCAAAGTGCTTTTTCTATTGCTATTTTGTATATCATTTATGTGTATTGTGAAGATTATGCTGGATATTTTACTGTTATTCTGCCATCTCTAGCATTTTATTTTTGTTCTGCACATTTCATATATCTGGTATCTTGCAAGTGGTATCATAGCACTTTCCTTGCAAGAAATTGTGGGTATTTTTTTTCTTCAGGGTAGAGACGTATTCCGACGTCTTTAAGCCACAGAGATCTGTCGTTACGCGCATAAACCGTGGTTGAGGGATTCATACATGCAGGAAATACAAGTGGTTCTTAAGCGCACATCTATTGGCCACCCTTGTAACCCCTGTTGGTACCCCTTCGAGTGGTAGTGCATCAAACAACACCTGTGTATGGATCGACCAAGATTTCCTGAAGCCCTCTTTAGATAAACCTATCGATCATCGGACTGCTATAGTGTCACCGAGAACATCACTCGGGAAGATACTCTCTAGTACCTAGGTAGTCGGGTAGTACGGCTAAGGGTACGGTCTATCCTCCTTAGTTAGTGCCCTGAGATATTGGGCCGAGTACTACTGTTGGACCCCGCATGTATATCAGAGAGCTATAGCACAAGGAAAACCCTTGTCTGTAGAACCCTTGAATACCTAACCCTTGGGGGAACATAAACAACAACATAAACAAATTAAACCGGAGAGATCTATTGATGCGCATCTGTGTTTGGCTTGCTAAGTAAATACTCTCTAGTCAGAATTTGGGGATTTTAGCACTGCAACATTCTTTAGACCAAAGTATAACCCCACAGTTGTTAAAAAAAATAAAATTAGACTCAGTTATTTGAGACCTATTCCATTAGACTCATCTCTTCTCCCTTATCACATTCATCCATATCATTTTTCTGCAAAAATGTCTGACCCCGCCCGCTCCCTTTTCAGTTCACCCATCCTCATGGCCCATACCCGTAGCCAAGAACTAGAGTCTCTCTTCAGCACCTTGCAATCTGGTTTCCTCGAGAACCAACAAGAAGTGCAAAAACTCAGTGCTACTATTGCCTCTCATGATGCCTCCATAAATGCCTCTGTAAATGTAGTCGTGCAGGCCGCAATGGCGGAATTCAAACACGAACTGACCAACCAGCTTGAATCTGTCTTTGCATCACTCTGCACCAATCTCAAGATCCCTATCGATGACTCTTTTCCTGATGCACATAAAAAGACTGAAGGTGAAACTTCTTCCCATTCCTTTCAACCCCATCACTTTCAAAGGGACATACACCTTCCGCGGGTGGATGTAACCAAATTTGATGGCTCGGACCCCACTGTTTGGGTCACCCAAATGGAACATTATTTCTCTCTCTACAACATTACAGATGACTTGGCCAAACTTCGGTATGGTGTTCTCCATCTAGATCAAGAACGCTGGCAATGGTAGCAATGGAGAAAAACTTCTCGTCAAGGGTATATTGCTTGGACCCAATTTGTTGCTGAGATTTATGAACGCTTTGACACTGACACCAACCATTTGGGTTGTTTGACAAAACTGAAGCAATCAGGCATAGTAGAAGACTTCATAGCTGCATTTGAGTGTCTGGCTTTTCTAATAGAGGGCATGACTGATGCTTTCTTTCGAGAGTGTTTTATCAGTGGCCTCAAGGAGGAGATTCGGGCCCATGTCCTCATGGCTCGACCTACGACTTGGGTGAAGGCTACCAAAAAAGATAAAGAAGCACAACAAATTGTTTCCTCTCAAAACCGTAAGCCTTCTTTTATCCCTCACCCTAAACCAGTAAAACCCACTACTCCCTCTGCCCCATTAAAAATACAAAAATTGACCAGGGTTGAAATGGTTGAACGCCAACTCAAAGGCCTCTGTTATAATTGTGATGAAAAATATTTTCCAGGCCACAAATGTAAGAACAAAAGATCTTTATGGCCATCTCTGAGGATATTAAGGAAGAAGATGTTGACACTCCCCCTGTGCCCGAGTCACCAGAAATCTCTGACATAAACCCTCCCTCCGACCCTCCCGAAGTGGAATCGATCATTTCCCTCAATGCTCTCACCGGCTTCTCTGCCCCCCAAACCCTCAAGTTAATTGGTTACATCAAGCACCGCAAGGTCATCATTCTGGTTGATAGTGGCAGCACCCACAATTTTATTCATCCCCGCATTGCCCAAGAAACCCATTTCTACATCCATGCTGTCAACAATTTCCAAATCATGATTGCCAATGGTGGTTCTATGAAATGTGGCGGGCGCTGTAAAAATGTGTGTATCCAAATTGGTGACTACCACCTCAAATCCCATATGTTTGCTATTGACATGGGCGGTTGCGACATTGTGTTGGGTGCAGACTGGCTAAGGACTTTGGGTCCCATTCTCATGGATTTTCAGAACTTAACCATGCAATTCGACCAAGGAGGCCACCAATATAAATTTCAAGGCATCATTGTTGGTTCACCTGAGGTCATCATCTCTCAACGCATGGAAAAACTGCTCAAAAAAGGTCATTCTGGTGTCATTGCCCAACTCCACGCCATACAAGCCACAGAGACCCCACCAGTGCCCCAAGACCTCCAAGCCCTCCTTTCTAAACATCAAATAGTATTTTCCACTCCCCAAGGACTCCCTCCTTCCTTCGTTGTCCATGATCATTCCATTCCCCTTGTCCCAGGAAACCTTCCCCTCAATATACGTCCATATCGCCACCCTTTTACACAAAAAAATGATATTGAAAAAATGGTTCAGGAACTCCTTATTGCCGGAGTCATCCATCCTAGTACGAGCCCTTACTCCTCTTCGGTCGTCATGGTACTAAAGAAAGACGGTTCTGGCCCTTCCTGACTTCACAAAGACCTTTGTGTTGGAATGTGACGCCTCAGGGAAAGGAATCGGCGTTGTCCTTATGCAAGAGGTTCGACCTTTGGCCTTCACTAGCAAGCAACTGTCTGAAAAGAATCTGGGCAAACCCATTTATGAAAAAGAAATGTTGACGATTCTACATGCTGTTGAGTTGCGACATCCATATCTCTTGGGGAAACGCTTCCAAATTAAGACAGACCATCAAAGCCTCGAGTACTTTCTGGAACAACGCATTTCCTCCCAGGAACAACAAAAATGGGTGACTAAGCTCTTTGGATATGATTATGAGATCATTTACAAGAAGGGAAAAGACAATGTTGTGGCGGATGCACTGTCCCGGAAATATGAATATGAAGGATCCCTTTTTTCTCTTTCCTTCATTGTACCCAATTGGCTCCAAGTTGTGCGCCAGGAATGGCTTCAAGATCCCAAAAGTTTGCATATGATCTAGCAACTGCAGAACAAGGCTACGGCTCCCCTAGGGTACTCCTGGCTCCAGGATGAGCTTAGATACAAAGGTCACTTGTATTTAAGTAAACAATCCAAGCTCAAATCCATGGCGCTTTCTAAGCTTCATGCTACACCCATAACGGGGCACTCAGGGTTCACCAAAACATATGACCGAGACAAACGTTCTTTTTTCTGGGAGGGTATGAAACAGGACATCTATAAGTTTGTCGTTGAATGTGAGGTGTGTCAATGCAACAAGGGAGAAACATTCAAATCCCCAGGCACCCTCCAACCCCTTCCGATTCCCCCTGCTATTTGGAAGGATGTCTCTATGGACTTTATTACAGGCTTACCCAAATCGGGGAATAAATCACTCATAATGGTGGTGGTGGATCGCCTTTCCAAGTATGCTCATTTTTTCGCTCTTCCCCACCCATTTACTGCGTCCACGGTGGCTCAAATTTTCATGGACCAGGTCTTCAAGATTCATGGCATGCCACACTCTATTGTTTCCGATAGAGACCCAACTTTCACAAGAAATTTTTGGCAAGAGTTGTTTAAGCTACAAGGCACACAATTGCATCTCAGCTTATCTTATCATCCCCAAACATATGGTCAAACAGAAGTTGTCAACAAGTGTTTGGAAACATATATGAGGTGCTTTGCCTCTGAAAAACAACACCAGTAGGCTCAATGGTTACCCCTCACCGAATGGTGGTACAACACTACATACCATACAGCCACTCGCATGACTCCTTTTGAAGCAGTATATGGACAGAAGCCACCTTCAGTTCTCTCATACTTACTGGGTAACTCGAAGGTCCAAGGGGTTGACCAAACACTTACAGTCCGAGAGGATATCCTTCGTACCCTTAAAGATAACTTGGTCATGGCACAGAATAGAATGAAGAAACAAGCAGATCAAGGTCACTCTGAACGTCAATTTGCAGAAGGGGATCAGGTGTTTCTGAGACTGCAACCATATAAGAAAACTTCCCTCAAGGCCGAGCATTGTCAGAAGATAGCACCCAAATTCTATGGCCCTTACACAGTTCTCAAGCATGTGGGACAAGTCGCATATCAGTTAGCTCTGCCTAGTCAGTCGAAGCTACATCTTGTTTTTCATGTTTCATGCTTGAAGAAGGTGATTGGAACCAGGTGCCAAATTCAAACCAACATTCCAAAGTTAGTTGAAGAAGGATCCATTTGGCTACAGCCAGAAGAAGTTTTGGACCAGCGTGAGCGTCGCCTGCATCAGAGAACCATCAAGGAAGTGCTAGTACAGTGGAAAGATATGACTCCAGCAGATGCCACTTGGGAACCAGCTACCATTCTGCAGCAGTTTCCACATCTCAAGCCTTGAGGACAAGGTTGTTTTTAAGGGGACGGACATGTTAAGGTCCTAACCCACACATAGGTAGATCAATGTATTCGGATGTAATAAAGGTCAATATTAATAATTTCTTTCAATAAAATAGAATAAGGCGGATGTAAGAAGACCTAATAGAAGCTTCCTCTTCTAGAAGGATCTTCCTCTAGATGCTTCTCTTAATAAATATATTTAGTATAAATAAGGGTCGAGGGTATGAGAACCCTAGCTTGGAGATTATTGTAACAGAGCACTGCTTGACTGGAGGTTTCCCCCTCGAAGAGGCCTGTGAACATTGCTTGTTGAATCAAAGTGCTTTTTCTATTTCTATTTTGTATATCATTTATGTGTATTGTGAATATTATGCTGGATATTTTACTGTTATTCTGCCATCTCTAACATTTTATTTATGTTCTGCACATTTCATATATCTGGTATCTTGCAATAGGACTCTTTTTCATCCTAGCACTGCAGTAGCAACCAATCCCACACCTGATCGTTCTGTATGGAGGACTTCATCGAGACGTGATCTCTATGAGCATTTCGAATCTATTCAACAACCCTTTCCTCCTCATGACCCTCCTAGTGAACCAGGACCATCCGGTCAAACCACGAATCACCCAGTCGATCAGGTTATTCACCCTACTGCTACACCAACACAAGTCCATCCTAATGTTGGACTCATCACCTGTACTCATCCCCAAAGCACTTCAATCTCTACCTCTATTTCTACAAGTTTTTACTCTACAGCGCCGCATGTTCCACACGATCCTGCTGGGACATCTTCTCACCTGAGAATGCAGACCCCTGCTGGCCAAACACAATTGGCTGGAGGGAAACCACCATCCAACATACCTTTCCCTCCTTGAGGACTACCTTTCCATGGCGGGCATGCCCCTCCCGGGGAACAAACCCATGTTCATGCTCCTCCTGGAGGGAAACCTCCATTTGCCAGTCAAACCCCGGTCATACATCCACCATTGGCAGGGGGGCAACCCTCGTTCACTGGAAATGCTTCAGAATCCTGGGGATTATCTTCATGAGGCACTTTTACTCAACCTCATGTTGGGGGGCACTTGTATAATAACCCGCTAGGAGGAGTATCCAATCTTGTCCCTTCCGGAACGTCTTACGGGCAATCTTATCCGGACGACATCCAAAACACCACCTGTAGTTCTCCGGGACCACAGTCTTATCCTCCTTATGGGCCTCATGTCTATCCGCTTCCGGGATCTACTCCTTACCATTCTCAATGCCAAAATGTTTATCCTCCTCATGGGAAAATAAATCACCCGGCCTATAATGTTCAGAACCCACCGGGTTATGCCCATGTTTCTCATGCACCGTCGAATCCTTCTTACCCTGGACAGCAACAACCGTACGTAGGAGTACCTACTGGTTACAACTATCTGCCTAACCCAGTCTATGGTCCTACTAGTGTTCCTATTCCACACCAGTATCATTCACACATTAACCGACAACTACCTTTCCTTGCAACTTTGGATCTCCCAGACTTGTCTTGATTAACTAATGATCCTATTTCTCATTCACCAGTTTGGCCAGTCATTCCAGCTAAGCTTCCTTCTAATATTCCGAAGTTTGACGGAAACCCCGTTGAAGATACGAACAACCACGTGATGACTTTCCATTTGTGGTGTTCATCAAACTCCCTCATGGATGATTCTATACGTTTGCGTCTTTTCTAGCGAACGCTTACCGGTTCGGCAGCAAAGTGGTATATTGAACTACCACGTGATTCTTTTCATGATTTCAATTCCCTTGCCATGTCTTTCCTCACGCACTTTCAACTACCTATTCTCTACGAGACAGGTTCTGAACTCTTGACCTCCCTTCGTCAAACCAACTCCGTGCATATCTCTGACCATATTCGTGAGTGGAGGTGATGAAAAAGGATGATCAAGGAATTCATTCTTGACATGCTCTTGGCAAAATGGTTTACTAAATCATTGTTAGCCCAAATCGCTCGTGATGTTTCCATGGGTGGTGTAGTCACCGAAGAAGAAGCTATTTCTTGAGCTCAGTACTTAGATTTGGTTTATTCACAGTCTGGTACTCTGTACGAGTTGATATTGAATGCTACCCATGCCACTAATGATGAATCCAAACCATCATCTACCTCACACGCGGATGGAGTTATTGGCTTCGTCAAAACCCAATCTACTTCCCAGTCGACTAGAATGACCCAACGGTCCACTCCGACGCCTGCTCCTAGTTCGAATGCACCCTCTTCTACCTCCCCTCAAACTTAGGTCTCTGAGGTGAATACAGTCCAATCGACCCCTTCACAACAATCTGGGGGCAAGAAGAAAGCAAGAAATAAACCCAAGAAAAACAACAATAATGAACAACCAAAAAATCAACCTCAAACCCCTGCTGCCGAAAAACAACCACAATGAAAACCGAAATTCCCATGTCTCATTTGTGGTGATGATCACTACACTCGAGACTGTCCACATCGTGATGAAGTGGCCAAGATCTTTAAGGGAAATTCACAACCCGTTGTGCTTACTCATCCTTTTCCACAGCAACAATCTTTGGTTGCTCAAACCCCCACTCCAGGGGGCAGTTCCAACCAACCCCATGATGAGGCCTCGACAAGTGCCCACATTTACATGTTTAACGAGATTAATCTGACCACTCACACTACGACATATGACACACCGATTAAACTTGATAAGCCAAAGACTACTAACGGTTCCTTATTGGACCCATTACCATCTTCCATTAGTCCTCTGTCTGCTAGCCCTCCATCTGAACCGCTCCAGATCGAGAAACCTTCGTTTGACTCCATCTTACGCCCTCCTAAGAGCACTATCCGAAAATCTACCTTTAATCCTAGTTCACGGGCTGCCCAAAACTACAACATTGTTGAAGATTTGGCTCAAGCACCGTGTGCTATGTCTGCTTTGGAAGTTCTACAACACTGTCCCAGCCAACGTAGAACGCTCTTAGCTTCCATCGACGCTTTCGATCCTGAGTCATCTAATAACCTCACGTTTAATCTGGAAGATCATCAACCTCGACTCTCCCACCAACTAGTTTTTCAAATCGATGTTGTTGTTCAGAATCAACAAATCCACCGAACTATCTTGGATGAGGGAGCCTCTACTTGTGTCATGTCTTTAGCTTGTTGGAAAGGCTTAAAATCACCTGCCCTTAACAAATCCCCTACGATGTTATGTGCTTTCGATGGGCGGGGTTTTCATCCTCACGGGATTTTACAATCCTTAGCCATTCAGTTGGGCAGCAAAACTGTTACTGTTGATGTCAAGGTGGTCGACGCCCCCCTCTATTACAACCTACTACTTGGAAGAAGTTGGTTCTGCGCTATGACTGTCGTCGCCTCGTCGGTGTTTCGATGTGTACAATTCCCCCATCAAGGCAAAATTGTCACTATCGATCAACTAGATTTATGTACACCCGACGCTCGTGCTCCTGTCACCAACAACATTCCTTTTTTGGGAGACCACCCAGTTACGTATGAAATCATTGGTGTTGGCTTGTTAAAATATTCTAGCCTTATGGGTACCTTCCCTACACCACTTCCACCCACCGCACATCATATTGCCACTGTCAATATGATTTCGACTATGTCGTATCAATCTTTGGAATCATCTGACCCTTGGATTGTACCTAGTCCTATGGAATTCGATGTGCTAGGTGACACCATGCCACTTATCCCAGCTGAGGCTGCATACGTAGCTATTCAATATGCCTCTCCCTCCCCAAACAATCCCCATTTATTGGCACTCGATGCCTACTCAATACCGTCATGATTGGATTCCCTATTGTCTGCAATCGATTACATTTCCCAAATTTTCCCTTCCGATGAATCTATAATGGAGATGCTTAGTATTGACGATGTACCTTGGGATGATAACCATCACCGATCCAGTTTTTTTCCGCCTCTAGAAGAAATTCACCAAGACATACACTCTGTCTTCCCTCCTGATGTTACCGATTCTCCGCAATCTCCCATCCTCACACAAGATACTCTGTCTGAGTGGAATATGGGTAATATCTCTACTACGATCATTGTTGATATTTCGATCAAAGAAGGTGTTGTGGAAAACATTAACCTTGGTGCTAATTGCACACCCGAAGAAGTGGCATCTTATACCGCTCTGTTTAAAGAATTCCACGATGTCTTTGCTTGGAGCTACGAAGAAATGCCAGGAATCGACCCTTCGATCGTCGTGCACGAAATCAAGACTTACCCTGGTGCGAAACCTGTTTGATAGAAACTTTGTCCAATTCATCCCAAGAAAATCACAGCTATAAAGGCAGAAGTTGAGAAACTTTTAAAATCTGGCTTCATCTATCCTGTCCCTTTGACAGAATGGGTCTCCAACCTTATTCTGGTTGCCAAAAAACAAGGGACCATCCATGTCTGTGTTGACTATCGGGACCTCAATAAGGCTTTTCCAAAGGACAACTACCCTACGCCCTTCATCGACCATATCATTGATAATTGCGCTGGGAGCGTAATCTTCTCCTTCATGGATGGTTTTTTCGGGTATATCCAGATTGAAATTTTACCTGCTGATCAACACAAGACCGCCTTTATCTCCCCATGGGGAACCTTCACCTATCGAAAGCTACCTTTTGGTCTTAAAAATGATGGTGCTACTTTCCAGTGGGCCATGTCGTACACTTTCCATGATATCAAGCATATTACAGAACCTTACCTCGACGACTTACCTGCCCACTCATCCAATCGATCAGATCATGTTGATCACTTACGGGCTATTTTTCTTCGATGTCGGTTTTACCGTATCCGCTTGAACCCACATAAGTGTATTTTTGTTGTCGAATCCGGTCGACTCCTTGGTTTTTTTGTCTCTAAAGACGGGATTCGGGTGGATCCCTTAAAGATTAAGGCTATTATGGCCTTACCCCCACCTACTAATTTGACCCAGCTCCAAAGTTTGCAAGGAAAAGCAAACTTCCTTCGTCGTTTCATTTGTAACTACGCTGAGATAACTAAAGGATTCATGAGATTGTTACAGAAAAACAGCCCTTTCATCTGGGATGACATCGCTCAACGATCGTTTGACGCTCTCAAGCATGCCTTGACCCACGCACCTTTGTTGCACCCTCCAGAGTATACAAAGGACTACATCCTTTACTTAGCTACCTCTACTTCTACTATTACAATGGTGTTAGTTCAGGAGGACCCCAACGGTGAAGAACATGTGATCTATTACCTGAGCAAGGGTCTATCTGGACCCGAACTCCGATATTCACATGTAGAGAAACTGGCTCTGGCAGCCTTCATAGCTATCCAGAGATTTCACCATTAAATCCTACTACGCACCACCACTGTGATTGCGGACTCAAACCCCATGTACCACGTCTTGACACGTCAAGTGCTCGGGGGCAAATACTCTAAATGGATCGTCATCCTTCAAGAATTCGATCTTGAATTTGCGAAGTCCAAAGCCAAAAAGTCCCTGGTGTTTGCGGAGATTATCTATGATCTCCCCCATGCTGATGAAGATATCGAACCTAGAGATTCTCTCCCTGACGAAACTCTTTTCCTCATCAACACCTCTGATCCTTGGTATGGATACATCCTCCTTTACCTCCAAACCCAACGCTTTTAGCCTAACACTTCCCGTGAAGAGCATTGACGTATTCGCCACCATTCTCGTCGTTACCTTATCGTCGATGACACCTTGTATCACTGTGGTATTGATACTATCCTTCGACGATGTTTGATTCATGCAGAGGTTGAATGCGTTCTGAATGACTATCACCTTGGAGCCTGTGGCGGTCACCTTTCTAGGATGGCCACAACCCAAAAAATTCTACGTGTCAGCTATTTTTGGCCCTCGATTTTCAAAGATTGTATTGATGCAGTCAAAAAATGCCCACCCTGCCAAGTTTTTAATAACAAGGCACGTACCCACCCTACTACACTACACCCCATTATCGCCATCGGCCCCTTCGCAAAGTGGGGTGTCGATTTTATGCAATGTAAGCCTACCTCAGCCAGGGGCACGGTTATATAATCGTTGTCATCGACTACTTTACCAAGTGGGCTAAGGCTATGCCTACCTTTCTGAACAATGGTCGTACCACAACTCTATTTGTTTTTAACCACATCATAACTCGGTTTGGTGTACCACACTCCATTGTCACTGATCACGGTGCACACTTTAAGAACCAGATGATGAGTGAATTGCATGCCAAGTTGGGTTTTCGCCATGAAAACGCATCCCCATACTATCCTCAGGCCAACGGACAAGTTGAAGCCATCAACAAGGTCCTCAAAACCATGATTCAACGCATGGTAGGGGAAAATAAGACATCCTGGCATCTACAACTCTTTTCCTCTCTCTGGGCTTACCGTACTTCCATGAAAACCGCAACTCGGTTCACTCCTTTCCAGTTAGTGTATGGAATCGAAATCGTTTTACCAATCGAATGTGAGATTCCATCTCTGAAACTTAAAGTAGAACTCCTACCCCACACTTCTGCCAAGGAAGAACGTTTCTTATATCTGACCAAACTGGACAAAACATGTCGTGATGTCGCTCTCGTTAACGAGGCACATTAGAAACGGATAAAAAATCAATACAACAAATACGTCCATCCTCGGACTTTTGCAGAAGGAGACTTAGTCCTCGTCTATGACCAAGCTCATGAGAAACTAGGGACAGGTAAGTTAGAACCTTTGTGGCATGGCCCTTACATTGTGAAATGTGTTTTGCACAGAGGTGCCTACGAGTTAGTCGATTATGATGGAAGCTCCCTGGGAGAGCCTTGGAATGGGCTTTACCTTAAAAAGTACTATGCCTAGATCACCTAGCATGTGTACTTTGTACATTATTGTATTTTAGTTTGGTGTAACTGTTTCTTTCACATGCTCGAGTCTTTACCTTTGCCAATCATACTGTGCCTTGTGTTTTCATGCACAGATGACGTCTTCCTTTCCTATCTTTGTCGGGTTTGCGGATGGCGCTAGTCAACACACCCGGAACATTGCTTCGGCAGCATGGGTTATTTACCAATTTGACGAGGTGGTGAATTTAGGAGGTATTTTCTTAGGACCAGCGACTAATAACATGGCAGAATACCATGCTGTCATCGAACTTTTGACCCAAGCCTCCTCCGTAGGTATCTCTCGTATCATTGTTAACCTAGACTCCCAACTCGTGGTCTATCAAATCAATCGTATCTACGCTATTCGTAATCCTATCCTACTACGTCTCCACCTACAAGTTCGTCGTCTTGAACAAATGTTTGATTACATCGAATATAGACATATTCCAAGAGAACTTAACAATGTTTTGGATTCGTTAGTTAATTACATCACGGATCGGTATCTCACCCATAGATAAGGTTTCATGAAGGGAAACAAATTGTACATCATATGTAAATTAAAACACATCACATTAAAGGCATCATCATATACAAATCATTTGGCACTGTAAAAACTTGGAACTGTATATATATACATAGTGTGACTGAAAATGTTTTGATTACATCAAAAAATTATTTGGAAGAGAAAGACCTTGGGTCTTTACACCCATACAACATCGTCTGACAAGTCATACAAAATATACAATCACTAGAGAGACTCTAATCTCTCTGCACTGCATTTTTCTCAGAGTAACATATCATTGCGCGCACTACGCATCTCAGTAGATAATTAACATTCTCTGGCACCCCCACAGTGTGTCTTTGTAGATGTAAAGGAACTTCTCTCCTTCGTAGAGGAGGAATTCCCATCGTGAGGCCTTGAAGGTTTCTTTCAACCTACCGGAGACCTATCACTGGTACCCCCGGATCTACTACAACCGGAGCATCCCTGCGACATCTCGGTACTGGTATCTCAGCCGGGCGCACTGCTCCCTTGTCTGCATGTTAAAAACAATACATCCATTAAAAAATCTTCCACATACCCAAAAAATATATATATACATTAAAAACTTAAAAACATAAAAAACTAGACAAGGTGTTGCTTAGTCTCTCACCTGACGCATCCCAATCTTCCCCCGCTAGTAGAATCAAATCCATGCTCCCGCGAAATTCCACATCGGCATATGGGAAGTCTTCTATCCAAATATACTAGCATCTCAGCCAAGCGAAGAAGTCACCAGTGAAACGGAACTCTGACTCTGCCACTAGTCTCGGAGAAAGACTAGTCCACTGTTCCATCCGTGGTTCTTCCACTGGTCGTACCACCAATGCAATCTAAGGCTGCATCTGTGGGATGCACTCTAAGAAGAATGAGACCAAGAAAAAAACATATCCAAACTGTTTCTGCCCCATCCTACATCGCGAAACCTGTTCCTTCACATTCCGAAGAAACCCTGCGCTCCAGTTAAACAGTGTTGGCTCCAAACACTATATGCCATAATCTACCTGTGATCTCGACGCCATATGTGCACTAGTGCTTCCCATCACACTCGTGATGGCAAACAAAATGGATCGAAGGGGTAACTCTTTGATATCCTTGATAGGGATTCTACCCCCCACCAATCTTACTCCTGGGACACAATGACGTGCCAGATACACACCCACTTGCTCAGGAAGTGCCCTCTGTCCAGAGAAATCTATAGGAACCCCTCTTTTCAAGAGGTTAGTCAAGAAATATACATCTTCCAACTCGATGGTTAGAAGTTGTGTTCTGATTATGTACTCAAGCAGAAGGATTTCCTTCTTCATCTTCTCCAACTTGAAGAATTTTAGAAGGCCACAATCTCTCAACGCGGCCCGTGTACGAGGACTCCACAAAGAAGCCAAATCATCGAGCTCATGCTCCCGTTCCTTCCACTCAATCATGGTAATTGCCGAAATCACCTACAAACAAAAAAAAAAACAAAGAATTTCATTATTCAATTTTTCGGCAATTTCTTAAGCAATTTAAAAACTTGAAATCTATTGCCCATACTATTCAAAAAGGACCACGCCCTCTTTTTATCACTTAATAATCATCACGCCCTCTCTTTACCATTCAATAATCATCACACAACAATAAAATGTTTTTAATTAAAATGATTTTCATAATGGCTGCGTGGGCATGTTTTTTTTTTAGTTTCTTATGGATTCTTTAACAAAAATGACCCATCTACTTAAGTATCAAGGCGTTGGCATCTATGCTATCACCCTCTAAAAAACGTTTTTGCAAAAGAATGTCTTTTTCCCATCGTTTTCAATAGAGGCCGATTTGATCTTTTTTGGAATGACTTAGGGCTTCATTTTTTAATTTAAATATTGCTATGGAAATAAATATTGAAACATGTAATTGAAATAAGGGGAGATGAAGATCTACCTGGTCCAAACGGCGAGAGAAACGGTTAACCGTAGCTTCGGTATCAAGCAAAACAAGATCCACCTCCAAAGTGAGAATCTCCACTGCTACAAATCCTTATGCAAAATGAAATGGTAAATGAAATTTTTTATTGTATTACTATTTATAAATTTCCATTTTTTATAAGGTATAGTTATTTGTGGGTTTCTTTGACAATATAATGGCTTCACTAAACCTCTGGATTGCAGTTTTGACACTACAGGTTTCAAACCAGTTCCGATCATTTGTTTACCTTGTCACATCCACAAGCATAGTCTTAGTTCGTTCTCAAGCTCGAGAATATGAGAACGCACCGGGTAGACTTTTATCTCTTTTTCGGACCCATATGGACACACGAAAAAGGAACCCCCTGGAGTCATCTTTAAACTCTTTTCAGACTCTCTAAATATGAAAAGATCGTCGAGTGATCTTGCTTCCTTTCACACTCATTAAAAGGTTCGAAAGGGCGTCTTTCGAGTGGTAGTTTATCTCTTTTTCGGCCTCGTGAGACTAACTATACGAAAAAGGAACTGAGAGAGTTCTCTTTTAAGTGTTTTTCCAGACTCTATAATCATGAAAAACCTTTGAGTTTTCTGTCTTTGGACTCGCTAAAATAAACATCAACAGACCCATGCGGGACCAAACCCTTAATTCTTCCAGTTCGTTAAACAAAGGAAGAGGAACTTACCGAAGGTGAGTTATATAGAGCATGTGTTACCCTCCTCGAGCTCATTAAATTTAAAAAGAGGTACTCGTCTATTTGGATGGGAGAAAATTTGAAAGAAGCAAGCCAAGCAGTCTCTTGAGAACATTACCAAGTAATTCTTAGAGTCGCCCTTGAACACGACACTTTGTCTTTTGCACACATCTTCATCCGCTGAACCTCTTCACTGAGCCAATCCTTTGAGTTTCTTTCACTCCTTTGGATCGCCTGACGTCACAGCATCCACTGCATCATCAAGTTTTGGTCCATGTCATGTTTCTGTTGTTGTGCCTCAGTGTTCAAGGGAAGTATCCGCCTCGAGAGTCATCCATCACAAATATTTTGTCTCAATACCCGTGTCAGTCCGTGTTCATTTGATCTGCCAATTACATCTCTATGTTCGTTTCATGTCATTGATGGGGGATACATCAAGGCCCTCCTTCGACGAGTCTGGTCCTGTCGACTTCAACGCATTATCCAGGAACTAGACTTAGAAACCAGTTAGTACTTTGGGACCTGCATGCCTCAATGGTAGGCCTCCTCACATTCGACAATGGGTTTATATCACTGACCTCTGATCAGATGATTCCATAGATGTTCAACTCTAGCTCATCCATTCACATTCGTTGGGATGTATTCGAGTACCTTGGGAATCATTGACATTAATGGTGATCTCCCTCGCGCTTGTTAACGGTTTACATCATTGACCAGTAATCAAGTGGTTTATGCCATGTTCGACATCAGGACATCTATTCACATGGTTAGATTCGTACTACATCGGGATCGGTAAGAAGACCTTGGGTTGAATGATCATTTTGATATGTACTTTGCCCAGGTTGTGAAGGAGTTTCTCTTGAACAATGACACATGTATTGTTACATAGATCCACTTTGTATTGGTCGTGGCTATGTCTTTTCATCTCGTAGATCCACTGTGTATTCTTAGTGGCTACGATCAGTTCAGGTCATCAGAGTATAGATCCACACTGTATCCTCGGTGCTATACCTTTTTATCAATACAATTATGGATCTGTAGTGTATTTTATGGAGGCCATATCTTGCAAGTCTTGATCACCCAAGCATAGGTATGCCTGCCTTGGGTTTGAAACATGTCATAATGTTTGTTGGATGTTTGTGTGCAGCTTCTGTCAGGTTGTCCGAGTCTATACCCTTGCTTGAAAGTCTACAAAGCATTTCAGTTATCAATTCTCATCTTCTAACTTCATACTTTGGGGGGAAATCTATTACAAATCAACATTACTCGCTTTGGCAAGTGTCGCAAGTGTCGCATGTTTCTCATAAGTGTCGCAAGTATCAAGCAAATCATACTTCCATGATGATGACACTAAGGAGACATTTAAAATGCCTCAAACACTTGATTTGAAGAAAGAGAAATGGATAACTGGAGATAAGAACCTCTTGCCACCTGAAAGGAGCATTTAATTTAAGGTTTTGGGAGAGAGCGCTCCACTACATCACCCTTAGGAGCGATGGCGCTCCCCTATAAGGTGCTAGGGAGCGTTATAACACCAAACTGCCCTTCTAAGGGAGCGTTATGGATCTTTATAGCACTGGCACCCCCCTTGAGCCTACTAGGGAGCACTATAGCACCCTGATGCCCCTTTTGAGGGAGCGTTGTCTAATCTGGGCAGCAGTTGATCTGTTGAGGAGAATAAGGGGAAGATCTTCCGAGTTTGGAAGGTAGTTGCATTTGAATTCCTAGTTCAACCATGACCTTAGGAGAAGATCCCTGATCTAAGGAGGGAATTCCTCAACTTACCCTAAAGATACCTCAAGAGGTTAGGCTTCTCTGAACCTATATAAGTAGGCTCTATCATGGTGAAAAGGAGGGAGAATTGGAAGCATGAAACCTATGATCTCATAGGAAACACAAAGTGAACTGGAGGAAAGTAATCAGTAAAGTTGTTGTCGTCCGGATCGTGGATCTTTTGGGAAAGGGTTAGACAAAGGGGACTTGACGAAGCTGTCACATTCACATATACGGTTGTAAGATACTTTTGTCATTGTTCTCATTAATATGACACGCTTGGCCTGATAGATAGATCTATTTCAAGCTAATATCAATAGAGTAGGAAATGGTTGTACTATTGTTTGTCTATAGGGCTCATCGAGGAGCGAAAGATTGGAGCTCAACTCGGAGTGTGCAGGGACAAACGTCGATAAAAGGCACTTGTTTTCTCCTTCCTCCTCATGCATTAGTTTGTACAGATCTGAAAGGAAGTCAGTGTCCACGTTAAGCATCTTCTGTCTTAAGAGTTAAGAGTCTAGCTCTCAAGAGGAGATCTACCTGTCCACAGGGAGATTTTCCTTCAACAGGTAGTTCATTTTGACACCCAAATGATGACTCTTGAGCTCAACTAATGGTCAAGTATGTCCTCAAAATTCCCACCACGATCATGTGGATCCAAATAAATAGAATCCAAAATATCATCTGCATGGTTGTAAGAGGTCAATTCAGGAGCATAAAGGAACATTACCGTTTAATATTTTCCAAGATGAACACCAATAGCCATCATCGGCCCGTAAGTAACCTCAAAAACATTATATACATCAGGTGGAGAGGCATCAAAATGGAAAGTGAAAGTAGTTATCTTCCAAGAAAAGACAATTATTCATGTACCAACCATCATAATCATGGTTTGAATCCCACCAAAAAAATATATCTCATTTATACTCTTCACTAATATCATGATACGTTTCAAGAAGTTGGTAGCTCTCCTTAAGCTGTCGTATTATGTGTGCGATTTGATCCTCCCAATTTGTTTCCATTATTTATGTTATATCAAGATTTGCCTCACCATTGCTATCTTGCACAAAGGGCATTTTTCCATTTCCCTATGCAGACTTTTCATCCTTTTTGATGAATCCAGAGATTAAAATATACATTTTTCCACATATGCGCTCCCTATTAGTTATACAAGATGCGTATACACTTGTTGCTCCATTACAGCTCACGTATATCGGGATTTGTGCCAGAAAATACAAAATGAGGTCGGGTTTCCATGTCACGATAGAAGATCTATGATCCTTGGCCTTCCATATACTGGAAACGTTCCAGCTCGGCCCTTCAGTGGCATTTTGAGGGCTATAAGAGAACAATTTCGAACTATGGAAAAGAGAGAGAAAGCATTCAACTTTGAGAGCAAAGTTACTCTGGAGAAATTACTTCATATTGAGTCTGCATCCCTTTGTCCCTCAAGTCTGAACACAGTGTTCAACCCCCAATCTCTTCCCTTATTGTTGAGAGGACCTCTTTGCCTCTTTCTCATGAGATTGCCTTTGGTGGAGGATTTAAGTGGTGGAGACCTAGTTGAAAGGAACTTGATTTCTTGGTTTTGAACCGTGTCGACACGGAAGTCTGTAATGTTGACACTTCTATTGATCAATTATTAATAGAAATACTCCTTCCCCATCCTATTGGTATCTTGAAAATATATGATTATTATCCATGGGCGTGTTTGTAATATTTATTAATGAATTATGCTATCTGATGTGCTAATCCCTTTTACATCATCACTATCTACTTGCTTTGCTTGTTTTTTGAGAACTTCTTGTACGTATAAAGCTTTGGTTCAAAGTGCTCAACAGTGGAACATCATCAAACGTTTGATCGAGGTAGGCCTCTTTCTTGTATTTCACATTAGTCTATATAGCATATGTTGGAATTGAGTTGATTTCTGTAGTCACATTTGTCTGTTGTAGTTTACCCTTGGCCATAGAGAGTTTTTCCCTTGTAACAAAAATGGCAACTCCACTGGGGACAGATCTTCCTTCTAAGGGTTGAAGTACTTTTTCTTCTTACATTGCTATTTTTCCTTTGTGTTTCTTGTCGTATCACTGCTTGATAGATATTTTTCACTCTAAGTCTGAGTTTTCAGCCTTTTACCCTTGCCTGGCCTTGTTTTAAAGAATATACGCCCCTTTTGCCTTGACAGTGGCGTATACACGCTTGTTGTCTCACTGCAAGAAGCGTATATACTCTTTGTTCTCCTGAACAGTCCCGTATACCACTTTCCCTTGCTTGTTTTCTTGGTTGAGTGACTGATGGGTAGGATTTAAATATTGTTGAGCCTTCTTAGGTCTCTGTAGTGTCTGTTGAGATTATATGGGATGACAAGAAGAATGTTTGGAGTTAAATTTTTGGGTGTAGTATTTCTCTTTGTTTTCTATTTTTAATTTGTCCTTGGCTATTTGCTTGGTTGCCTAGTATTCTACTTGAGTTACTGCTTTTATACACAATAGAATTTATATGTCAAGTTTCTTATCAGTCCATGCATTTTCTTTTTAGAATATTGAAAATACAAAAAAAAATAGGCATTTTGCATTGGTTGGCATTTTTGTCTTTGAATTTTTATCATTAGCTTAGCACATTTAGTGAAAGATTGTATTTTACTTTTGAATTGCAGATTTGAAATTGAAGACTGTGTTGGTTGTGGAGCCTGATTATCTTCCTGAGTCAGAGGTCTTTTACTTTCAGTCGTGTTTATACCCCATGAAGTATTTACACCCCAGAAGTATGTACACTCTTCCACGCAAGGAGTGCAGAGCGGGGGTACCCCCTCTGCAGGGTCCGAGGGGGCTATCCGCCCGACTGGGGGGTATGGGGGCAAGTGGGCCCCCAGTGGGGGTTCAGGGGCGAAGCCCCCGAAGGAAAAATTGCCTTGTAAATGTATATTGTAATTTCATTGTAAATCTGGACCGTTCATTATAAGGTCGCAGATCTAACGATAGAGATTATGTTAGGGTTTTTTTCTCTAGAAGACAACCCTCTTTTATGAGGGAACTGTATTGCGGCTATGGTTGATGGCGAATATTGTATTTTGAGAGAGGAGACTGTGAGAGAAAGAAGAGGAAGTTACAACGGGTTTTGCTGTAGGTTGTATCCCTTCATTTGTTGGATAATAATAAAGGAAGGACTTGGCAATTTCTCTGGTGGACGTAGCCCACACTAGGTGAACCACGTAAATCCATGTCTCTCTTATATTGTGTATCTTCTATGTTTTGTTTCCGCATTTTTTTTTTCTTTATTGCTCCACGGTCCTGTTTTTCTAACAAACTGCGCTATTTTTATTAGCATATCATTCATTGAAAATTTAAAGATAGACTTTTCATTATATCCATATTTATTTTTTGGCAGAGTCATAACACCATGAGTTTCACTTCCATACCTTTTTGAGTAACTATGGCCAATAAAATTTACGCTTTAAACTAAAATTGATTAGTCACGATTTTATTTTTAAGGTGCAAAAACTAACTTAGGATTTAGTGCCTTGGAATAGGATTTTGTGAGTAAACTTCTCCAAGGCAATTAAATCAACATATGTGTCTGAGACAGGGAGTTGAGAAGTCCATTGTATAATCAGTAAGATCATGAGGCTCCGCTCACACCGGATTTAATCATGAGGTTGCATGAAGTTAGTTGAAGGGATAACCCCTAGATACTCACCTAGCGTCAGAGATATTTCTTTGGATTTATTCGTATTTGGGGATCTTGCTAGCGCCCATACCTCTGTGAGAGGCGGTGCTTTCAAGGTTTCAGGCTTTTCTACCCTACCCATACGGTGATCTGGACTTACGAATGCTCGTTTCTGCATCGGTTATACAATGGTTTATTAGTTTATTGACTTAGGTATCTCATAGGTTACTTGCAAGGGTTATTCTGCTTGTACCCTGAGTCAAATAAGGGTCGAACAACACACAACCTTTATGGAGGATTACCTCTTCGGGGGGATCTGACCGACTGGTTGTTAAGCCCACGAGGGCCCTTATAACTGATTATGTTACCTCCAAACTTTAGCGGGGAGTCTCAGGTCCCTTCTGGATGAGACATACCTTCTTTTGCGAGGGAGGCCACTCAGCCACTTTAGCCCGTTTGCATGCATATTGGTCGTTTGATGTTTTTTGGTATACTCTTTAACTACTAGTCAACCTTAGGCATCTATTTTGGGTTTCATCATTATGGACAGTGGAATTTCTTTTTCTCCCTCATTCACTGCTACCCACCCCATGATACCTGTTAATTTCATGGCGACAAACCCTTCCATTTTTTACAATGGTATGAAAAACTACAATGCTCAGTCTGCACCTTGGGTCTCTAGCCATTTTTATATTGATATGCCTTCCCCCATGCAACCCTCTCCCTAGCCCACATATATGAATCCTAGCATTGGACCCAAGGGCACCATGGCTCTGATGCCTACTTATTTGTTTGATATGAGTCATGTCCCCATGGGAGGTTGGAACCTTCCCCCCTATGGATCCAATACTAGCTATTCTCTTTCAGGAGACAATACTCAGATGGATTCCTATCCCACTTATTACACCCCACCCATGTATCTTTCGTCCGCCATGTCAGTTCCTTTGAACACGTTTTCCATGACAGGTCCTCAATTACCACCAGATCTTTCATATAGAGAGAACCAGTTTTATGGTTCAGGCTACCCTCTTTATGGGACCCCTTCACAAGGGGGAAACATATATCCTCACTCGAATAATCCTTATCCTACCTCGATCTCTTCACAAACCTCAGTGACGATGCCCATCCAAACCTCTTCGGACCATTTTGGCGTGAACCAACACCTTTCTGGGCTAGGGAAATAGGTATACCAAGATCCTACCTGGCTTGCAATTTTTCAGAATCAATCTTTCCCCGAACCATGGAATCAAATGCTACCATCAATTGCCAACCCAGTCACTATCAGTCATACTAGTGCTCCATCTCCAACCTCTGCTAGTTATGTCTGAGATGGGTCGAATTCTTATACAAACTACATCGACGGCTTGCCCCCAACCTCTACCAATTATGTTGGGGGCACCGTTCTTTTTTCCCCGAATCATAGCCATGTCATGTCTCCTGCTTCTATTCATCATACAGGAGATGACACTCTTTCCCCTGCTAGTTACATCGAGAAGCCCAGACGCCTTGGACGTAAGCCTAAATTCTTTTTCAAGACTTGCTAAGGAATTCACCTTACTCGTTTGTGTCCAATTACTGTCCAGATACCAGAAGCGTGGGGCTCACCCAAGAGCCCTTCAGATTTTGAGACATTTGTGGTTTCTCTTCACACCACTTCTCCCTTGATTGTCTCGATGGTTCCACTGACGCAATCTTCTCCCAACTTCACCCCCTTTGTTAAGGGTGAAGCATCTCTTGCCCCCGTTACGATGCATCCTCTTCAGCCTATAATTGAAGAAGTGGCCACACCAGTGCAATCTCTAGTCAACCCTACTCTCCCTGAAGAGAATGATGCACCTTTCAGCCATGTCATCAACATTTCAAATCCTCCCCCTTATGAACAAGAGAGATTTATTCTTCCCCTGAATGCTCTCCCTCCAAGTCCTAACAAGGTTCCTTTCGATTGGGACGACCTAATGGGACATCCCATTCCCCCACCTATGTCTTTTCCATTAAGAGACATTATTCGAACCATCACGAAAACTGTACCCTTCGTTAGCACCTTCTCCTCCTTGACTTGGAAAGCCTTGGGTTTTCCCAAGCTCTTGTCAGCTATCTGCAAGATGCTAACTTTCGGCAGAAGGTCGAGAAGGGAGCCTTGGCCTCCCCCTTTACATGTTAATTAGACTCCCAATAACGAGTCTCAGTTAAGCTCTTTTTCAACTCATCCAAAAACTTAAAAGATCGTCGAGTGATTTGTCCCTTTCAGACTTGTTAAGATTGGATTTGAAAGATCATGAGTCTTATTTAAGCTCTTTTACAACTCGCTATAAAAAATAGAAAATATTGTTGAGTGAACTTGTATTTTTCACACTCATAAATTGGATTTGAAAAGACGTCTATTTGGCACAAGTTTACCCCTTTTCACACCAAATAGACTAAAAGATATAAAAAAGGACATTTTTTGGCGTTAAGTTTTGATTGCATCTCATGCGCTCGCTTATTGTATTGAGCCTTTAGTCGGTTCTCGCTTTGTGTTATAAACCATTGCCTAAGAAGTTTGCATCCTCAACCAAGCAAAGCCTTGTTTTTATCCTTCGCAATTTGACACCCTAAACCCTAGATGGAACATCACCTCAAGTGTCCATCTCCCGCATGCATTTCTTTGCATTGAGCATAGGTACATTCCACTGCTGGAACTATTTTTTCTTACTTGCAACACTCGTTCCCTCCCCTCTATCATAACATTCATTTGTTATGAAAAAACAAAAAAGATGGGCGAGAAGGGAATACTATATTGTAATTCGCAACAGTCGCGTCGCCTTTGAATAGAGCACAAATTTATTGAGTCCTTGTGTCATCATAATTTTGGGTTTAGCATGGCCTTAGGAAGTTGATATGACTATAGAGTTTTCTCTACTGACTGGTTACTCTTTCAGTCCTTATAGAGAACGTTATTGATGCCTCCTGCATCTAATTGTCACATCATTGAGTCCATGTTGTCAAAGTCCACCATATGTCTCATGTTCTTGTTGAAAGGAAGTCTATCAACCTGTGTCATCCACTCAGAAATATTGAATTTGCATGTCGGCCATACCCTCAATTTGTCTCAGAATCACATGATACTTTGGTCTTATCATGCACCCTGGCCCTACTTTCATCATTGGTAGGTCACCTTGAACCCAACAATCGACATTTCATCATTGGTCATTGACTTGGTAGTTTCCCTTGTGTTCGATGGCAAGACATCTATTCACACTTTGGGAATCGTGCGGTGTCTTGGATGCCATTAGCCTTATTGGTGGTTTCCTCTCCTTTGTTAGTAGTTTTCAATTGTTGGCTGCTATTCAGATAGTCATTTTCGTGTGCCACTTGCATTTGTCACACGCGAAAGACACACAAGGTCGTTGGTTCGTGAACATGTTCCTCGTCCGATCTCCACCAAATCATGAAGCTCCTACTTTGTTCCTCGTGTTGACTGATGAGAGATGACTCAATGCTCTCCTTTCAACAGTTCTCTTTCCATCGACTTCGGATCATTTATTCTGTATATGGGACCTAGAGTTTTATGAGTACCTTGAGGCTTGCAGTCATTAGTGGAAAGCTCTCTCTCCATTGACAGATGGGAATACATCAATGTCTCCTGATCAATGGATCTCTCAAGTGTTTGACACCAACTCCTTTATTCACATTTGTAGATATTTACTCAGTGCCTTGATACCTACTTTCATTATCGGTAGGTTGTCTCGTGTTTGTTAACGGTATACTTCAATAACTGGTAATCAAGCGATGTCTCATCATGTTCGACCTCAACTCATTTATTCACATGATGTAGACTTGCACCATTGGCAGATAATGTAGAAGACTTAAAGACATTATTATGTGGCCGCAACTTTCCTGAGCTATTGCTTCCATTTCATTAGACCAGTACCTATTTGACCTCAGTGATCATGGGATATCGGATTGTACTCCATGGTATATAGATATCTTCAGATTGATTTTTGAGATTGTTTTCACTGGGCCTTGTTCGTGACTATGACATATTTTCGCATATAACCGCATTTGTATTTGCCTATTCATGGCCATGAACACTTGTTTGGTATATTTTCCACGTGGATTTGCATTGTATTCTTGGAAGCCATGCATGCAAAGTCAATACATAATGTAATGAGCCATTGAGTTCATTCACTTGGTTCCCTACCACTCCACTTCTGGGTTATTTATAATGTATTTCGGCCATCACAGATACTCCTCTGATCTCACACATTAGGGGGCATTTTTTATAGCAAGATTTTCCTCACCATTGCTATCTTGCACAAAGGTCCTTTTTCCATTTCCCTATGCAGACTTTTCATCCCTTTTTGATGAATCCAGAGCTAAAAATATACATGTTTCCACATATACGCTCCCTACTAGTTATACAAGATGTGTATACGCTTGTTGCTCCATTACAACTCATGTATATTGGGATTTGTGCCAAAAAATACAAAATGAAGTCGAGTTTCCATGTCACGACAGAAGATCTATGATCCTTGGCCTTCCATATACTGGAAACGTTTTGACTCGGCCCTTCAGTTGCATTCTAGAGGCTATAAGAGCACAATTTCGAACTATGGAAAAGAGAGAGAAATCATTCAACTTTGAGAGAAAAGTTACTTTGGAGAAATTACTTCATATTGAGTCTGCATCCCTTTGTCCCTCAAGTCTGAACACAGTGTTCAACCCCCAAGATCTTCCCTTATTGTTGAGAGGACCTCTTTGCCTCTTTCTCATGAGCTTGCCTTTGGTGGAGGATTGAAGTGGTGGGCCCCAATTGGAAGGAACTTGGTTTCTTGGTTTCGAACCATGCCGACACGGAAGTCTGTAATGTTGACACTTATGCAAATCAATTATTAATATAAATACTCATTTCCCATCCTATTGGTATCTTGCAAATATATGATTATTATCCATGGGCATGTTTGTAATGTTTATTAATGGATTATGCTATATGTTGTGCTAATCCCTTTTATATCATCACTATCTACTTGCTTTGCTTGTTTGTTGAGAACTTCTTGCAGGTATAAATGTTTGGGTCAAAGTGCTCAACGGTGGAACATCATCAAATGTTGGATCGAGGTAGGCCTCTTTCTTGTATTGCGCATTAGTCTATATAGCATATGTTGGAATTGAGTTGATTTCTGTAGTCACATCTATCTATTGTGGTTTACCCTTGGCCATAGAGATTTTTTCCCTTGTAACACTTTGGATCTATGAGGCTTTGGGGGCATTGAATATTGATCAAAAGAATAACATAATATCAAATAAAACCCCCAAAAATCCTCTATCCAATGACAATGGTCTAGTTGTAATACGAGCGCTCTGTCAAAAGATATATTCTCTACAATATTGATTGTTCTCACAAAAAGGACCCTAGAATAACTTACTTTAAATCAACGATATCTCCAAGAGCGACGAATTCGATTGAAACCATTTTTTTTTTAAATTGGATGTTTTTTCAAGAGGAATTGAAATCTAGACTTGGTTTTCCCATATTATGCACATAAAACTATAAGCATATATCTGAATGTTTCTGCCTCTTTTTTCTTAGGAAAAAATAAACAAAAAGAAGGAAAACAATTTCTTCCACTTTCTTTCCCAAGAAGGAGCTCCAATACCAATTGTTATCTACCTTAGTTATAAAAATTAAATCACATATAATATATCCAAGCTTAAGATTGTAAATTCCCATTTACTTGATTATATAAAAATACCCTTCAGGCATGGCGACACTATACAATGATCCTTTTGGAAGAAATCCACTATTGTTCACTTGCCTCTTAAGGTAAGGTGACCTATCATTGATCTAAGCTCAAACACAAAATACTTCAATACATATCCATATACTTCAATACATATCCATAAGGACTATGTCTCTCTTTAAAGCTAACTAGAGAACCCTAATCATAACCACCTCCTAATTACCTACTGGAATTTCTTTAATGAGGCCACATTACATGTATTACATTCTAACTGACTAATGGATCTTATTTAATAATAACATCCATAATGGACCCATTCCACTTTACATTGAATGACCACCATAACTATATCATTACTACTCTAGTGGTCCCTTTGGCCCCCTAATTACACCCCTAGGGAGGATCCCAAAATCTAGCCATCAACCATTGTGGAACTCTCTTCTCCTCAATAACACAATGAAAACATTTAAGGAATATCCTACAAGGCTCTAATATCACTCACACCAACCCATTTATCTCATGACATAGCCAATCTACTCACTATTGAGCACTCTAGGCCCTCATATAGAAATCAACTGTCATGAGCTTCTCTTCTATGTCATATCACAAGGGAGATATCCCTTTTCTCTACTCCATAGTCCCTTGGATATCTTCTTCCCTTCCAATGTAGGAAAAACAATTCCAACGGTATTGGTTTCACACTTTGAATGACCTAAAGGAAACCACTCAGTTCAAAATATACATGACCAACACTAACAAGGTTGCAGGTTTTAATGGTGTTTACTTCACCTCTTGTGGACATTCCAACCATGGTTTTTCCCTCAAAACCATCCAATTTCATATTATTTCTTACAAGCAAATCCCCCACTCCCCATAGTTTTTCCCTAGCCATAATTCCATGGGGATTTTTCCTTGTTTGCATGCATAAAAACCATGTTTCCACACAAGTTCCACCATGAACAATGAGAAGAAGAGAATTTGGATAGGAAAATGGATAATGCACATGGGAAATAAATGTTATTAGGTAGAATGGATATTCTAAGAATCATTCATGAATGAGGGTGAATAATGGTTTCCCCCCAAGTTTATTCTGCATAAGACAAGTGTGCTCTTTTGGCCAAGAAGCATGAGGAAACATCCAAAAGAACACCAAATTAAAATATGAGTGGGAAATATTTTTAAGGAATCATGGGAAAGGAATTTTTTACTTCAAAGGACAAGTGTCAAACCATATCACCCATGCACCCCCTTTCCTCTTTAGCTCTTATGGTATCATGGTCCCCTTGTTACTTCTCAAGAAAACTTTTATGTGGATAATATATTACCATTGTCGTATCATAAGGACACCATGGAAATCATAAAAATCACACCATAATCCTTTCCCACAATTGAAATCCATCTAAAATTCAATAGTTAGACCATTAGGAACATTCACAACTCATTGACCTTATTTATACACAACAACGTCACAACTGCGACCACTATTTTACAAGCGTACAAAGAGAGACGACTATGTTACAAACATGGAAAGAGCGACGAATATGTTACAAACTTGGAAATAGAGAAGACAAAGTGAAAATAGAGATGACAATGTGGCAAGAGATATGTCAATGTGGCAATAGCGACGTTATCGGGCAATATGGAAAAAATAAAATAAAATTTCCTCTATTTTTCGACAGTATGACCAATTTTGTCCATAACATTGCAAATAGAACATCAAAATTTTTACAATATGTACTAGTGTGTTAGCTAAATTTTCCACAAGGAGGAGCTCCAGAGTCATAAAATGAAGAATATGAACACCTTAACTCATATCAATTTTGACAGTTTCCTATTTTTGTATTTTTCAATTTTGAAGATGGTCGTGTTTGATAAATCATGTTCAGCTAAGGGTATGTTATTTTCTTAGTCATATGTCATGATCATTTGTTATTATAGTATTTGGTGGCACTAGGAATGACTTTTGGAATGTTTTGAGGCGTTTTCAAAGAAAAAGAGCAGCTACAGGAAATTTTGCAGCGCTTGGTGCTACGAACTGGCTGATACAGGTTTGCGTTGCGAACTATGTTGTGAACTCTTGTTTTGAATATTTTGAAGGAATCAACAGCTCTCAAATGGTCAAACGAATGCATGAAACTTTTCTAAGGGTTAGTTGTAAGTTGGGAAGCCACTTGCCAAAGGAAGAATGTGCTCAAAGGGACAGTTCATCAACAATAAAGAAATGTTAAGTGTGTTGCCAACATTAGCCTAGTTTTTAGCAGTTTAGTTATTTTTTTTTATACACATGTTGTCATGCTTCTTTGAGGGAACAAGGATCCTAGGATAAGGCAGTTATTCAAATTGTAAATTTGTCATTGACAGTATAGACTATAAAAGAAACATCGTAACTCAGTTAGAAGGTTCGGAGGATTGTAATGAGACTCATATTTTTGAGATTGTGAAAGTAACAGAGACAACTTTGATTTTATGTACCAAACCTGATACTTTTTGTCTAATAGAAATCAGTCTTTTCCTTCTATCATCTTATTTTTGTTTTCCTCTTATCTCCATATATTTAGGGTTTCAATTGATCTATTGTATATGCATTACAGTGAAGGATTTTTTATGATGTTGCTCATGTTTTCATCAGAGTTTCCCTTTTGATTTAAGAAGTTCTTGTTTCAAAAGGATTTCTTCATATATCTATTAGTATTATCTGATGTAAATGGTAGATATATTTCACTTTTCTTACTAAAGTCTTCCCCCTAGTCATATTATTCTGTAAACTCTAATCCAATTTATTCAAAACTTCATTTGTTGGTGCATCTTATCTGGAAATTATTGTGATTGACATTGTTTCACTGAGTTTTTTATCCATTCACCACCTTAACATAAAAACGTATTTTAAACCTAGTGATGGGTGTTGATATTACACTTTATTAGTCAAAGTGTGACTTTCAGTGCTAACATTATTGGCATCGTTTTCGGGGAATGGATTGAATACTTTTCCCTAGGTTGTACGACAAAGAAAATATTGATTCTAAGGTGCACATAAATTAGTAAATTGAAGACTACAGATTGCACATGTTGACTCCATTGTTTCATTTTTGGCTCCCAAAGGTAGACACATGAGGTCCACTCCACATTTTCTTCTGGTTGCACCTAAAGCCGACCCAAAAAATATTATCAAGAAAGGAAAATCCTCACAAGGAGCTTCTTCATCTGTTGTCTCGGGTACTGCTGGGAACTTACCTGAATCTATTTTTCAAACACTAGTAATTGTATCTAGCATTTAAAAATTACCTTATGTTGAAGTTGTTGAAGATTTTTAAATAGGATATTTTCATGTTGAGTATTCATCTTTTTCTCCTCAATTGAAAGAAGAAATCCTTGAGAATTTTGATATTCTTGCTTCCCTTGAGATTTTAAATTGGTATAGGCTTGAGAGTCTAGAATATTTTCCCCTCCTACGTTCTCCCTCTCCTCATTCATTTAAATTTGTTGTGACGAAAGGAGAAGGAACATCTATTCCTCTTGATTTTTCCCCATCTTCCTCCAAGACCCAACCACTTTTTGTTAAAATTGAAACTCTTCCATATTATACCCTTCCTTTACCTAAAATACTTGATATTCAGCTTGTATATTTTCCTATCAAATCACCTCTTGTTTCCCCTAGGACTCAAAATTTTCCTCTTCCTAATCCAATGGCAAGTGCAAACCCTCCTCAAAATAGGATGGATGCCATTGTGGTTGCTACATATGCTCCTCTAGTGCTTCCTCGGCCTATGAATTCTCTCCCAATAGGAGACTATCTTAAGTATATGCCCAAGTTCACAAGAGAAGAGGACATAACTGCAGAACAACATCTTGCAACCTTTTATAGCTATGTTGATAATCTAAACATTGAAAATGAGGATGTATGTATGAGATGTTTTGTACAAAGTCCTTATGGTGAAGCCAGGAAATGTTTTAGGGGTTTACCTCTTTAATCAATTGCTAGGATTGATTCCCTAGATGATGTCGTTTTAAGGCATTGGGGGGACAAGAAGTATTTTTTGTACTATATCACCGAATTTGGTTCTCTCAAAAGAAAAGAAGGAGAGTCAGTATCATACTTTTCCAAGAGATTCAACAAAATGTATAATAAAAATCCTATAGAAATAAAACCTACTAAAACCTTTGCCAAGATAACCTATGCTAGTGCTTTTGATCCTGAATTTTTTCTTATGTTAGGAGAGAGAATATCTACTTCACTAGCTCACATGAAATATGTTTCCCTAGAAGTGGAATCAAACATATTGGTTTCATACAAATTAAGAGGCAAATTTGATAGGGATAGGAAGAAACAAAAGGAAGAAGCTTATACCTATGATGCTTCAGCAACTGATCCTCAAGTAGATGAATTGACCAAGTTAGTCAAATCCATTTCTACATAAATGGAAAAACTGAAATGAGAAGGGAGACAAGCTAACATAAACAATTTCATAAAACTAAATAATGCTCTTGAAATTCTTCAAAGAGATTAGACGAACAGAGATGATCAAAAGGTTTAGACTCCTCTCCAAAATAATTTGGTTGATGATGAAGAAGGAGAAGAGGAAATTGATCAAGAAATTCATTGTTTAGGAGATACATCTACTTCTCCTCACCTAACTCAATCTTCCTATGAAGAGTCCTTGATGGATAGCCAACTAAATGAGTTAAGTAAGGGAAAGAAAACAAATGAAAATCATAATAAGTACAAATTGAGTTCAAAACAGAAAGAGGGAAAGTCTAGTACATCAAATCATCCCAAAAAATCTGGCCCCTCTACTAAAACAGTGGTTGCACCAAAGAAAGGAAATGAAGAACAAAATAATCAACCTTTGGTTAAAACTCATGTCCCAGAAGTAAAAGAAATTATGAAATCCCCATACTCTTTTAACTTTGAAAATGAAATTCAGAAGATCAAAATTCCAGTCCCATTTTTAGAGTTGATCAAGAATGAAGATTTCAAAAAAATCCATTTCTAAAATGCTGCAGTCTGATGTTTCTTCCCACTCAACAGATTCAGTGAATTTGCAAGACGAAAAACCAGCAGTGATATTGGAGCCCTTAGTAGAATATAGGAATGAATCTTCTCCTCCATTTTATACCTCATTGAATGTACATGACAAGGTCTTACACAACTACTTGATGGACTCAGGTGCATCCCATAACTTAATGCCTAAATCTGTAATGGATGAACTAGGTTTAGATATCACCAAAACATAGCATGATCTATATTCTTTTGATTCAAGGAAAGTGAAATGTCTTGGGGTGATCAAAGATTTGGTTTTTACCCTTTTCCAACAGCCCATGAAATGTATATTCATGTATATAGTTGTTGCAAATGTTCCCCCTAATTTCAATATGTTATTGTCCAGATCATGGATTAAGAGATTGGGAGGAACATTACAGATGGACCTCTCCTATGCCCCAATACATGTCTTTGGGGGAGAGAATAGAAGGTTGTATAGAGAAGATCAGATGGATTATATTATCAGTGATCAAAGTAACCCCACTAACCATCCTATTTATGTTTTGGACATTGATTTGGGATATAGCATTCTACAATTCATTGATCTCCCTCAAGCACCTTTGGAAATAAGAAATCCATCACCAATAGCATGTGAAACAGTAAAACAAGTTGCCCATATTTGGAAAATGTTTTTTGATGGGCATCTTCTAAAGATAGTGTTGGTGCTAGAGTGGTTTTCATTTCCCCCTATCAAGAAGTCAAAATTTGTCTTTCAATTTATAATTTGAGAGCACAAATAACATTTCTAAGTATGAGGCCCTAGTTTTGGGGTTGAGGGTTGCTAAAGATATGAAGATTGAGAAATTATCAATTTTTTGAGATGCATAGATGATTGTACATCAGATCAGAAATATATATCAGGCAAAGCATCCAAGGTTGAGGACCTACAGAAATGGGGTATGGGATCTAATTGATAATTTCTTCCTAGCTTTCAATATATCCTTTGTTCCTATAGAAGAAAATGCATTGGCAGACTCCCTGGTTGTTTCTGCTAGCAACTTTAAGATTCCACTACCACCTAAACTCAAGTATGATGTAGAAGTAAAATATAGGCCTTCCATACCTGACAATGTCAAACATTGGAAGGTGATTGAAGATGATCTTGAGATAAAAATATTTTTGGAAATAGTGGAAGAATTTTATGCACTTCACATTGACCAAGATCTAGATGACGAAAACAGTTCTCATGTTGATAAATTCCTAAATAGAATTGCAGACCACAAGATTGTACAATTTCCTAGTAATCATATCCCCAAGGGATAGGTTCCTTTAGAGATATTATTTGATAGTAATGATGTGGTTGTCAAAGTAAGATATTCAAATGCAGATGTTGATGTGATAGAATGCAATCTAGGTAGTGATGAAAATCCCAAGTATGTCAAACTGTCTACTAGTCTGTCAGAAAAATAAAGAAATGAGTATATCCAACTGCTAAAGGAATTTGTTGATGTTTTTTCTTGGAAGTATGTTGATTTGCAAACTTATGACACAAGAATCATTGAACACAAAATACCTTTGAAAGATGATACTAAACCTTTCAAACAAAAACTAAGACAAATCAATCCAATGTTGTTGCCCATAATGGAGAAGGAAGTCAAAAAGTTGCTTGATGCTCAGATCATCATACCTTTGAGGTACTCTGAGTGGATAGCTAATCTTGTCCATGTTTGGAAAAAGAATGGAGAAATCAGACTTTGTGTTGATTTCAGAAATTTAAACAGGTGTTCTAGGAAAGATAATGATCCCTTTCCCAAGATGGAACATATTTTGTAAAGGGTGACTGGATCAGCAAGGATGTCCATGATTGATGGATTTTCATGCTACAATCAAATTTATGTTTTTACAGAAGACATGGAGAAGACAACTTTTACCACTCCTTGGGGTACATTCATGTATGCCAAGATGCTCTTTGGTCTCATGAATGCAAGGGAAACCTTTCAGCATGCAATAGATATTCCTTTTATCAGAGAAAAGGATAAGTTTGCGGTGATTTACTTGGATGACATCACAATGTTTTCAAAATATGATGAAGAGCACTATCAAGTACATTTGAAGAAGGTGTTCCTTAAATGTAGAAAATTTGGATTGTCACTCAATCCCAAGAAGTCTCTTTTTTCTATGAAGGAAGGTAAGTTGTTGGGACACAGTGTCTCAGCAGAAGGGGTAAAAATTGGCCCAAGTAGAGTGGAGGCCATCAAGACACTATCTCTTCCTAGGTCCAAGAAAGAGATCCATTCCTTCCTGGGTAAGATAAACTTGTCTGATTTTGCTGAGTTGGTTAAGTTTATCACATCCATGTTGAGAAAGGGAAATGAGGTAAAATGGACACTTGAATCTAGAAATTATTTTGATGAAATTAAAAAATCACTGACTGAGGTTCATGTTCTTATCAACCCTAATTATTCAAGAGAATTTTCGATATTTTATTTTTCCTCACACGACACATTGGTTTTTGTCCTCCTTCAGAAAAACTCAGATGGGATGGAGCAACCTGTTTATTTTTTCAACATGGCTTTGAGATATGTTGAAATCAGGTATGACATCATGGAAAAGCATGCTTATGCTTTGGTTAAATCCTTCAAATATTTTAGAGTGTATGTTCTCCATTCTAGGATTATTGTTTATGTCCCATCAGCCTCTATTAAAGAGATTCTTATCCAGCCTGACATTGATGGAAAGAGGAGTAAGTGCATCACCAAAATTCTGGAATTTGACCTTGAAATGAAACCTACCAAGATGGTGAAAGGGAAAGGTTTAGCTAGATTGATAGTTGAATCAAACAATAATGCACTTGGGGTTAATTTCAAGAATGCAAATTTTGTATATCAGCAGACTGACATTGCTAGCAGCAATTCACAAATCAATCCAAAATTGACAGAGCGTAATTGGTACAAGGACCTCATCTATTTCTTATAGACATTGCAACCCCCAGTTAGACTTGAGAAGACTAAGGTGCTTGTTTTAAATATCAAAGCAATTAGATACTGCATTGTTGATCATGTTTTGTATTGGAAGGATCATGTTGGGGTTCTTCTAAGATGATTGGACCCGGATGAGGCAAAGCAAACCATTTATGACTTTCATGATAGCCTATGTGGAGGCCATCATTTTTGGAGGACCACATCATATAAAATACTCAGAGCTGGGTACTTTTGGCCTAGTTTATTTATTGATGTCTATGCAAAGATCATGGCCTATGATAAATGTTAGAAATTCTCAGGCAAGAAGCAGCTAAAATCTTTTCCTTTTAAGCTCATAATGGTATCTGGTCCTTTCCAACAATGGGGATTAGATTTCATCGGAGAGATCCATCTAGCTTCAAGTGGCCAACATCGTTGGATCTTGACTACCACTGATTATTTCACCAAGTGGATAGAAGCCATTCCTACAAGAAATGCAACTCATAAAGTAGTCATTGGTTTCCTTGAAGACATTGTATCAAGGTTTGGATGTCCTAAAAATATTATGACTGATAATGTTGCAGCTTTTAAGGCTGAGCCTCTGGTCAAGTTTTATGAAAATTTTGGGATCCAACTTATTCATTATAATCCATATTATGTTCGGGGTAATGTCTTGGTAGAGTCCTCTAACAAAAGTCTAGTAAAAATCATCAAAAAACTGTTGGAGGATAACAACAAAATCTTGGGATTAAATGTAAAGTTTTCTCTATGGGCAGATAGAGTAACCACTAAAAGATCAATTGGTACTACTCCATTTCAGTTGGTCTATGGGACTGAGGTTGTTTTTCCTTCTCAACTTGCATTACTTATGGCAAATTTTTTTAAGACCAACAAGGAGAGCCAGATGATATGAATAGGAGGATGCATCAGCTAGTGGAAATACATCAAACTAGGGAGAAACTCTTTGAGAAATCATAGAGCCATCAACATAAGATCAAGAAAGATTTTGAAAATAAGGTAAAGAAAGAATATTTCCAGCTGGGAGACCTGGTGCTCAAATGGGATGCACAAAGGCAAGACAAGGGTAAACATGGTAAATTCGAATCCTTGTGGATTGTTCCTTTCAAGATTTCTGAAGTTTTTCAAAATAACACTTATAAATTGCAAAACTTGGAAGAATCTGAACTTTTGGGTGTCCCAGCTAATGGGCATTTTCTGAAGAAATATTTTTCCTAAAGCCATGAGTGGCTTTCCCTTTCATTGTAAATATCAGTTTTTTGTTTTTGTTTTTTTTTTCAATAATGACCCCATAGACCTTGGATAAGACACTAAAACTTATTTTTCTTGGTAGCTCACAAGGAGCATGCCATCCCATGTGGAGCCAATGTTATCACATAGAATTGCAAGGGTGAAAAAGACTTTTAGTTTTTTTTTTATTTTGAGTCATAGGTGTTCATTAAGCTATAGGTTTTATGTCCCTTCTCCATAAGTCATTTTTCATTTTTTGGTATGAATAAGTTATGGTTAGTTTGGCTTTGGTATAAAGAGTCATTGGGTCATGTATTTCTTTCATAATTGTTGGATAATCACCTTCATGAGTCACATCTTTTAAATTCTCCATCATCATCCTGACGTGTCACTTTCTCCATGTTGTATGTTGACCCATACTTTTGTCACCTTTACCCGTTAAGATGTCAAATCAAGTCTGATATGTACGTTGCCAACTCACTAGAAGAGTCTGCAATGCTTTCAAAGGTACATCTTGCATTCATACCCATCATTGCATTTATGAGTCATGTCAATTGAAGATCTCCTTTTTTTCAGAGATAATTTTTAAACCAATATCCAGGGATTATGTCATGAATGATTTTGTTTTTTTTCTCCAACTGCAAAAAGAATTTTTCAACTCGGCATTGTGAACTAGTGTTATAGACATGTGCTACGAACTCAACATTGTGAACTGGATGGAGAAGGAGAGTTGGAGTTTAGGCTACTTGAAGACACCATTGTTCAACCTCAAAGATACCATCTTCCAATTCAAGGTCACCAGGTACTCCATGAGCATTTTCTCCCTATTTGAAGGACATGAGAGATTGTTTTAGTTGTTTTTTCCTTGTGGGCACTGCGAACTGGTGACGGGCGCTGAAAATTGCCTTATTTGTTTGTTTTCCAGTTCCCAAACCCTTGTGATATACTCTGAACTTTCTCATTAAACCTGATGCATCCATGGGTTTAGGCCATCTTTTTCCACCCTACATTTCGCCTGCTTTGCTTACTTTTCCCAAGTGCTTCAAAACCCTGTTATGGAGCTGCGAACTCTGTACAGCAAGCTTGGTGGTATGAACCCTTTGTTCCATCACCTTTTACAAACATGTCTCCTGCAAGCTCAACCAATTCAATTACACTCATATTCAGTCTGCACTGTGAAATTAGTCACGTGTAGAAGTCAACTTGAGTTTTGCAAAAGAGTAGTAAGGCTGTGAACAAGTTTGAGGTTGATAAGGCATGTTCTGTAAAGTTTTATTCTAATATCCTTCATGATATTTTTTAATAGTCTTTCCAGACATTTTCTTGATAGAAAGATACTGTGTCCTATTCATGGAGGTCAAATGAGTTGAGAAACATAGAACTAGCCTATTAGGAAAGCTTATCCATTAAAACCCTAAACCTATGTTTTCCTTGTTCCATCTATAACTATCATTAAATATTGTGGCAAGGTTTTTCTACAGTCAACATTAATGTATACCCCACAGTAGAGGAAGGCTCACAAAGGAGGGGAAACTATGAGAACAAATCCCTACGACATGTAGCTTTTTCATTATGAACCCTTGATTAGGGAAGTTTTCCAAAGAGTAGGTTGCATTAATTTTTGTCAGAAAATGCAGAGGGGGCACCCAGAGGTGGCTAGGGATTTTCCCTCAATTTTGATGGGACCAAAACTAAGGTTGGGACATTGGAGTTTGAGGTATTTGAACTATCCATCTCAGCAGCAACTAATATACCTAACACTGGTGAGAGATGGTTCACGACTATGACCCTGAATGTTTCCTTTTCAAAGGAATTCCTCAAAACAAAATACCAAGGAGACAATTTGTCAAAGGGTGTGCCTACAAATCAAATGTTGGAGGGATTTAATAAGATGTTGAAGGTGATTCAAAGATACTTCACTTGCGAAGGAATATTCAACATGATATATCAGTATCATATAAGGCTATTGATACACTTCACAGGTAAAGATGTCATGAATCTCCCTTTCTACCTATTTAGAAGTATTGGAAAAATGTTTGATAGGGTCCAAGCCAAATCAAAAGCAATTGTACAAGTGTCTTCCATTCAAGCCTTATAAATATTCTAGTGATAGAGGAATTGAGAAACAAAAACGTGAATTGGGAAGCATTTATTACCTCTTCACACTTCCAGCTAAACGTTTCTCCCACTCCACAGTATAAAATGCAAAGACCTCTTCATATTGACAAGACTATAAATTCAGAAGTGAACAAGAAAAGAAAGAAAACTAAGACTGATAGAGGTGATAAAGAAACTAAGGATCATGAAGGAGTAGGACCTTCATGATCCTTAATTGATTTATCACCTCTATTAGTCATTTGATTGCATTGTTAGAAAAAACTTCTTGTTACTGCAATACACATTATATCCTTGTTTGACACCTTTTCATACCATCACCATGTGCAAATCTCACCAGGTCCATTCTTAATCACTCATTACATGGTCAATCTTACATGCAACCTTCCATCACTTGATATATTCCTATCCTTAAAATTTGGTCTTCAATGCCAAAAATAGCCTCAAGGCATGGCAACTACGCATAATTCCCCAAAATATCATCAAACCTCCCATTGAAATAAACAATGTGTTACTCAAGAGTTCGCATGAGTCATGAACATGAGATACACAAATACAACTACACCAATGAAAAAAATGCAATATGCATAAAATTATATTTGAACCAAACTCATCAAAACAATCGTAAATGAGAAAGTGAGGTGATGGCTATGTAAACAAAAAATTGTGAAGAACATTTAAACCATAGGTCTAGATGCAAAAATAAATCAACAAGGGGTCAATGATCATGTTCATTCATCATTAGGACAATTCAAGAGAATCATTGAAGACACTTTGAAAAGTGAAGGTTAATGCCAAAAAATTAAAAATTAAGGGGTCCCTAACTCTATGAAGTTGGGGCAGGTTGACACCTCAACTAGACTATTGAATCTCTCATATTTATTTTGCATCTTTGTTATCCTTAGTATGATGGATCATATCTAGCTCGTGATCAACACTCGAGTAAATGGGACACTATTTTATGGTTGTACATCTTCACTACAAGTGTTGAGGGAAATTCCTTTTAAAGGGCGATAGAATAATGTGATCTTCCCCATGTTGTAATGGCAGGGAGAAGATCTCATTAGAGTAATAATAATGTATGTATGGT